>CM064578.1:22568419-22683419 GCA_032716605.1 Paralithodes platypus
TACTCTTGTAAAATCCGTTTTCGGGGGCTCTGTAGACCATTTTTTGAGCTTTTTGATCGGTTTTTTCGTGGTTTTTCCTTCATGCCTAACCCATTCGCTATCGTTTCTGGAAAAAAAAACAAAAATGTCAACCCTCTGGGCCTGGGTGGGACTGTTATTACTAACTAGCTGGGGCTCAGCGGGTTTAACTGGAAGCAATTCATTGATCACTCTAAAAAAAACAGGACTTGGATTTTTTTTTAGTATGGAGATCATGAGTCGAGCAAAGTCAACTTTGCAGAACTGTGACGTTGTAACAGCTGGGGGATTCCATGATAGAACATCAGCTGAGTCATCTCTGGGAACCGATGTCAGTGCACTCAGATCCAATCATGATGAGGCAGACACTCGAGTAATTCTGCATGCCAGAACATTAGCAGCACAAGGGTATCAACGAATTGTTGTCAACTCAAGAGACACTGATGTTCTTGTACTGTTGATGCACTTTGCAAACCAGCTTTCCCCTGAAGTGTGGTTTAGGATTGGCACAGCTAAGCAACGTATGTATATTGCTGTACACACCATAGACATTAATCAAGCCCTCTGCAATACTCTTCCAGCCTTCCACGCACTAACTGGGTGTGACACAGTTAGTCAATTGTCTGGTATTGGGAAAACAACTGCCTTGAAGGTATTCATAAAGCACTTCTCACTGCTGGATGACCTTGGACATGGGACTCTCAGTGTACAAAGTACAAAGGAAATCAAGCAACAACAGGTCTAGTGCCCCTTCTAGGCTGCTTGTCCTCCAAAATACTGAGGATCAAGTGTTCAAACAATGGTTTAGAGTGGGTAAGGGAACATTGGAAAGGGAACTAATGTCTGTGGCAGGATTAGGAAGTTAGTAGGGGACAGATGGGTTAATAACTGAGGGGAGGATAAAATAAAGTTATTCATTTACAAACGCAGTCAGTCGCGGGTTTGATGCGAGATATTTGTCTAGGCGGAGTTTAAATGAATCAACGGTGCTGCAGTCTATAACCTCTCGGGGAAGCCCATTCCACAAGTTGACAACTCGATTGAAGAAGAAATTCTTAGATTCGTGTGAGTTAAAAGATTTACCAATAATTTTGCAACCGTTTCCCCGCGTGTAATTAGATTGGTCGATAGTGAAAGTACTTACTACAGTTCATATTGTCGATGCCTTTGATGATTTGAACACTTGAATTAAGTCACCTCTTAATCTGCACTGGGTTAAAGGAAATAGATTTAATTCTCTAAGACGCTCTTCATATGGTTTGTTCTTTAGGCTAGGTATAATTTTGGTAACTCTACGTTGAACTCGTTCTAGCTTGTTTAAATCTTTTTGGTAATAAGGGCACCAGGATTGAATGCAGTATTCCAGAAGAGGGCAGATTAAGGAATTGTAAAAGGTTAGGATAACTTGTTTGGACTTATGCTCAAATGACCTGCCTATAAAGCCAATTATTTTGTTTGCCTTCTTAACAACTTCTGACCATTGTTGACTCGGTTTTAGGTTACTCGATATTGTTACTCCCAGATCGGTTTCTCTGTTTACATTCTTAAGCTGAGTGCCATTCATTGAATAGTTTGCTTTCTCATTTAGGTATCCGATATGTAGTACTTTACATTTATCCGTATTGAAACTCATTTGCCAAATTTGGGCCCAACATGACAATTTATCTAGATTGTGTTGCATATCGTCAACTTGTTCTTTTGAGAGTACGCTATTTGCAATTTTTGTATCGTCAGCAAATTTTGAGATTGTACAGGTGAGACCCTCATCTATGTCGTTGATGTAAATTAGAAAGAGAATTGGTCCTAGTACCGATCCCTGGGGTACCCCGCTACTTACATTGGGTCCATTTAGATGCCCTACCGTTTATGACTACTCTTTTCTTTCTGTCGCTGATGCCAATTTTCTATCCATTTCAACACAACCGTCTTGTATTCCATGCGCTTTTAGTTTTAACAGTAAACATTTATGGGGAAACTTTGTCAAAGGCCTTTTGAAAATCAAGGTATATAATATCTACAGCTTTACTCTCATCGTAGAGGTTGAGGATATCGTGGAAGAAGTCTAAGAGGTTTGTTAAACAGGAACGTTTTTTACGAAAGCCGTGTTGAGTATCTTTATGTATGTTATTTTCCTCTAAGTGATTTACGAGTCTGTCTTCTATGACCGTTTCTAGCATTTTACATACAACTGAGGTTAAGCTAATTGGACGATAGTTACTGGGTAGGGATTTGCTGCCTTTTTTTAATATCGGTGTTACGTTGGCTAGCTTCCACTGATCAGGCATAGTTCCAGACTGCAAGGATTTATTGAATAGTAATGTCAGTGGTTTGGAGAGCTCATCCTTAGCTTCCTTTAGAACTCTAGGCGAGATTGTATCAGGTCCAGGCGTTTTATTTACCTTGAGTTTATCTAAACAGTTCTATACTTCTCTCTCTGTAACGGTGATATTGCTTAGAACATCTGAATTATCAATCTGGAATCGGCGATGGTGTAGGGATATCACTGAGGTCTTCTGTTGTAAAAACTGATGCAAAGGAGGTATTGAGGGCATTACTCATTTGTACTTCGGTCTTTGGTGTATTCTCCATTTTTCATCGACTAACGGTCCAACAGTTGAAGCAACTACTTTTTTCTTTCTGATATAACTATAGAATTATTTCGGGTTTGTTTTACTTTGATTCGCAATATGTAACTCTAGGGTCTTTTTACTTTGCTTAATTAACTTTTTGGCTTTGCGTCGTAGCTCTACAAATTTCACCCGTTCTTCGTCATTTTGTGAGGATTTGAATCTATCATTAGCAAAATGTTTAGCAAGCAGACAGTTTGAAATATCTTTATTCCACCATTTGGGCTTATTATTATGACCTGGATGCCGTATTTTCGATGGTATGCAGTCTTGCACTGCTTTTAGGTTTCGAATAACTTCCAAGATGTATTTATGTCGTTATTGTTAATTAAAAAGCTCCAGTCAGTTTCTTTAAACATAGCTCTAAGTTTATGAAAGTTTGCTTTCTTGAAATTAGGGACTTTTTTTATGCTACTATTTGGTTCGTTACTAGTAAACTTTAAAGTGAAAGTTATCGTACGATGGTCGCTGTTACTGAATTCATCACCAACATTCAAATTCTCTATTAATTCTTCTTTTGTTGCAAGTACAATATCAAGAACGTTATTACCACGGGTCGGCGTTCGAAACAAATTGATTAAAGCGAACTCTCTTGCAAGTTCGTATACAAGTCATGTCCGGAGTGTGAAGTAAGAGTATCGCCCCACTTGGTCACAGGTAAATTAAAGTCGGCCAAAAATTATGGTATCTTTGTGAGTTACTTACATCTGCAATTTGTTCGTAAATTTCTTGGTCAGTTTGCACTGATTGAGCTGGAGGTCTGTATATTAACGCAAGTATTATTTTGTACCTTTATTATTCTTTATTAGCTCAAAAGATGTGTCGACGTTCACAATTTGAGGTTTTGACAAGAGGGTAGGGTTAAGACTTTCTTTGATATAAAGTAAAACGCCACCTCCATTTCTATTTATTCGGCTCTTCTCAAACATTACATAACCGGGAAGTGAATATTCTGCTAAAAAGTCTCTATCTTCTGTATTGAGACAAGATTCTGTTACGCCAATCACATCATAATTTTCTGTAAACACTAGCTCCTCTAAATCTGAAAATTTATTGCGTATGCTACGAGCGTTTGCATAGAAAACCTTTAAATTTGTTATTTTAGAACTCACGGAACGCTCTTTAATAATATTTTTGGTTCTTGTCGGATCTACATTTATGTTCATGGCTGTCCTTGGTCCTCGCTGGTCCTTCCTTATCGCTGGTGGTCCTCGGTTGCCTCTGTTTTTTGCTTGGCGTTAGATGATTTATGTCACTGCTGCTTCTTCTCGGATGGCGTTTTTTGATCCATGACTGCGGACTGCTTCGTGTAGGAGACGACCCATGCGTGCTGAACCCACAGGGTTTAGATGAGTGCCATCCTTGCGGAACAGAGTAGGCTGGTTATAGAAATTATCCCAGAGGTTGTTGAATTCAACTTCTTCCTTCAGACACAAATATTTTAGTCGACTATTTGTGCTGAAGGCCTTGTCGTAGAATTTGTCAGGTGCGTCGATCTTGAGGAGAATGCCTGAGATGATGATATTCCTTGACTTGTTTTTGTAGTGCTGGATCATCTTGCGATATTTCTCCATCAACTCTTCGGATGTGGTGCGCATGACGTCATTTGAACCAGCATGGATGACAAAAAGGGTATTTTCGTTTGCATCCTTTGTGGTATCTTCGAAGGCTTCCACAATGTCGTCCAGTCCAGCTCCTGGGATGCAAAATCTTTTTCGTCGTTTTGGGACTCTGTCGCAGAACTCTTCGACCTGTCCACGTAGGATGGAATCCCCAACGAGCCTGGTCTCTTCTGGTTCGTCTTCCATCTCTACCAAGATCTCAGATCTGTTTGACGTTGTGACTAGTAGATGAGACCTTTTCTGCGTTGGCCATGCACCGTTCCTCACTAGTGTAAATCCGGAAACCTGTGGTGGCGAGAGACTGCGTACAGGTTGGGGAGAGGAGTGGTTAGAACGGGGGAGAGGGGTTGGTACTGTTCGTGCTAGCAGGCTTCTTGCATGAGGAGTGGGGGAGTGACTAAGGTGAATAGGGCGGCTGTCCTGGTGTGATGTCGGCTCAGGTTCATCAAAAGCATCAAAAGGCGGTGGTAGATGCTGGAGTTGAAACAATTGGAGTTAGTGATACTCCAACGTTGAGTGTTACAAACTCTTGGAGTGATTCCAGCTTCCTAGTGAGGGCGTTGATCTTGTTGTGGGCTTCATCCAATTTTGCTGGCAGAGCCGAAAGACTTTTGGGTCGGCAGGAGCAAAGATGGAAGCACCAAACCTACCGGCGCAGTTCATACAGGCACGAGGCATGGTGACGATCACTTTCTTCAGATCACTTCACTCACTTAAAAACACTTAACTCACTTTAAAAACACTTAACTCACTTTAAAAACACTTAACTCACTTTAAAAATATATCATCTCACTTTAAAAACACTTCACTCACTTCAGGTCGCTTCACTTACTTAAATAGGCCTAACCGAGAAAAACAAATGTTGAAATACGCACAAATAGGTTATCAGCGGTGATAGCCTAACCGAAAATTATAACAAAACAAATTTAAATTTAAATACTCAGTGATAGCCAAACCGAAAACAATTTTATTTTTATTTAAAAAGAAATAGGCCACCAGGGGTGATAGACTATCCTAATCAAAAACAAAAATAACCGAAAACAAAAATTATGAAATACCGGTACGCAGAAATAGGCCACCAGCGGTGATAGTAACTGAAAATTTAAAAATTGAAGTACGCAGAAATAGACCACCAGGGATGATAGCCTAGACTAATCGAAAACAAAAATAACCGAAAACTAAAATTATGAAATACCGGTACGCAGAAATAGGCCACCAGCGGTGATAGCCTAACTGAAAATTTAAAAATTGAAGTACGCAGATATAGGCCTGCAGGGATGATAGCCTAGACTAACTGAAAACAAAAATAACCGAAAACAAAAATTATCAAATACCGGTAAGCAGAAATAGGCCACAAGCGGTGATAGCCTAACTGAAAATATAAAAATTGAAGTACGCAGAAATAGGCCACCAGGGATGATAGCCTAGACTAACCGAAAACAAAATAACCGAATACAAAAATTATCAAATACCGGTACGCAGAAATAGGCCACAACCGGTGATAGCTAACTTAAAATATAAAAATTGAAGTACGCAGAAATAGGCCACCAGGATGATAGCCTAGACTAACCGAAAACAAAAATTATGAAATAAGAAGAAATAGGCTACCAGGGGGTGATAACCTACCTAAAAAAGCAAAACAAATATATATATATACCGTATATAATAAAATATGTAACTAAATATACAATTCACCAAATAGAGATTATATAAGAATAAAGTGTAACTGTACACAAGGGGTTAATATACTGTATCAACAGATGGTGCTGGTGTCAATGTAGGCTAGTCAAGCAGGATTATATTTAGATAAACAAAGTTATCAGTCAAAGGTTACTACAAGATCATGCAAGCAACAACTAATATTACAGATATATATAGCTACAGTAGGATACTGAATACGATTACTACTATAGTTAATAAGAAAATACAAAGATAGGTCGATTTGAGGTGCGCATCGTCTGCTACAAGCTAGGATAACAAATGTAAACAACAATGTTTATCAGTCAGAAATGCAATAAAATAACGTGCACGGCAACTACAGAACTATGTGGACGTTAAACAAGCACTTAACTACTGTTCATGCAATGAATAAAGGGAATAGGGTTATGAAATACTAAAATTATGATCAAGTTTTCTCAGTGGCGATGCGGAGCTGTTGACGGTGGGAGATCCTGCGTCAGATGAAACACTGCGCAAAGTTGAAGAGTTCATCTGCAGATTGTACTCAGAAAATGACACACAGATCAACGATGTTCGTTTCAAGCTATTCAACAAAGGTGCAAAGGACATTGATAAATTGCCACCGACCCAGTCTTCTCTACAACAGCACATCAGGCGAGCACACCACCAGTGTTTTGTGTGGCATTCGTCACTGGTTGCACAACCAGATATCCCTCCCTGTTGGGAATGGCTGATACGAAGATCCTTCCACAGAACAAATACTGCCTCAGCTAATGACTGAAGAACCATTTCCCATTGAGTACCTTCAACTAACGCAATGCCAGTGTAAAACCCGACCAGATGTCGATGCCGTTCAATTCAGCTGCAATGCTCTGCTGGCTGTGGCTGTAGCGATGGAGCTTGTCGGAATCCTTTTAATATAAATTCCCAAGAGGACTCAGATTAAATGATGCTTTGTAACAAGTTTGTCTTTGTCTTTTTGTTTTTGTTTTCAAGAAGATTACAGATGATTCAATCATATGTTTATATGTTCTTGTTTCTTGCAATCGTAAAAGGGGGAAAAAATCATAATTTATTTGATATATATACTGTATATACAGTATATATAAATCAAGAGGGAAATATTTTCTTACCAATCTTAATAGTTTTCCTGTCATTATATACACTAAAAACGTTCACACATGCCAAATTTCAAAATGGTAGCTTGCACAGAAACAAAGATATTGTGATTTAGTGAAATTTGTCAGCCGCAGCTAGGGTGGTCATTTTGTTTTTCTACCAATTCATGAAAGCTTAAATCAAGTGTCATCCACCTTAAAAGCGTTAAGTATGGGTCATATTAACTGGCTGACATGGGTGACAGCTGCTAACATTCCGTCACCCCTTATGTGAAAATATGAATTTTTGCCACAGGTCTAATGGTAATAACCCGCTTACCAAATGATGCCATTTTACTCAATGGAAAACTAAAATTTGGAACGGAGGACCTAATGATCAACAACAACCTAAGCATCCTTGGAGTACAGTTTGACAGCAAGCTCACCTTTGAAAAACCACATAATGAGTTAGCTCATAAAGTGTCACTTAAAGTAACAGCTTTCCGGCGCATCAAACATGCGAGATGCTGAAGGTTTGAAAACACTTTACAAAGCCCAGGTTCGACCACACCTTGAGTATGCTCACCTTATATGGATGTCGAGCCCACGAAGCCACCTCTCTATACTTGATAAAGTTTAGAGGAGAGCCGAAAGACTCATTACCTCAGTTTGTCAAAGGGAAGAGAGAGTAATAGAATTACACACCCTGGAACATCGTCATCAGGTAGCGTCACTAACCGTACTTCATAAAGGACAAGTACAACAAACTCCTCATTTAGTAGAACTAAGGCTTCCATGGAGACAGTCAAGCCGAAGCACGAGGTCGGTGCTATCCAATAGCTGTCTGCTGGAAGTCCCTAGATCTCACACCAGTACACACCAACGTTCTTTCCAAGCTGCAACCTCAAAATTGTGGAACCTTATGACAAATATTATAGATGTTAGAACTCTCAATACCAATCAGATGAAGATTGCAGCTAATGTCTGGCATAGATAACAAACATACATTTCATATAAAGTGACATACAAATGAATTCAAGTGTTGATATGAAAAAAAATATATATATTATATATATATATATATATATATATTAAATAAATTATATATATACTGTATATACTGTAGTTACTGGAGTTACTCGTAGAGACAGATTGAGGAATGAAGAGATACGTAGGAGAGTCGGGCAGCAGGAACATTTGTCAGCCAGAGTGGACAGAAGGGTGCTGAGCTGGTATGGTCTGTTGAACGAATGGGAGATGAAAGGCTTACAAAGAGAATATGTGAGTCAGGTACAAGGGGAGATAGAAGGGCAGGAAGACCCCCCATTGAGATGGAGAGACTGTGTAAAAAAGGCTTTGGATGATAGAGGAATGACTATAGATCAGGCAGGGGAAGTGGTGGTGGACAGGAGTGAATGGAGAATACTTGTGAATAGTTGAGTGAACACGTGGTCATTTGGAGTAAGGGGTCGGGCGCAAGTTCGACTAGATAATAGTCCATCAGGCTGCTGGCCCGGGGGGACGATTAATATGAAGGGTGTGCCTGGAAGTGTGGTGGGAGGGCTTGTGGCTTTGGCTCCACTGCATGTCTGCCTGCCGAGATCGGAACCTCTCCGGGTGGTCAGGGGCCGGGGGAGTGCTGGAGCGACCTTGGTAACCCTGGTCTCTGGGTCTTCTCCTGGGTGACCTGGATGTGTGTGAGTTTGTGTTTTTTTATCTGTGTTTATTTTTTGTTTTATGTTGGTTTTGTGTTTTCCCTGTTCTTGCTCTGTCTTGAGTCGGCTACCCCCAAAATGGGGATTGGGCCTGAGCATATAGATAGAATAGATAGATAGATATACTGTATATGTATGTGTATGTGTGTATGTATGTATGTATGTGTATGTGTTTATGTAAATGTAAAATATAAAATATATTGAGTGTTATACTACCAATACATATCTAATAAATATATTCATAATATAATTATATTATAATGAAACTTATATAATCAGGACAAGTGTATCCTAGTTGGAAGAGGTTGAGCTTTAAGATAGACATCAACATAAATGTTATGTATTTAGCTCAGAAAAATGCACTAAACTAAATAGCGCACTTCATATAATAGGCAATGTTTGGACAAAAAAGAGAAAGAGAGAGAGAGAGTCAATGTCGAAGACCTTACTCTTCCTTCAACTTATATACTGGACAAAACTAACAGCATACAACTCTGCCATATGTCCCCAATACACTCTGGTTACTCAAAGCATCCTCCTCCCTCCCTTCCTGTTTGTATTCTTAATCTGTATGCCATAAAAACAGGTAGGTTGGGCTACGTTTTGGCTACTATATAGGAAAGGAATAGACAGTAAGAGAGGATGTGAGTTATTCTCTTATCAATGTTATTCCTTTGTTCCAGATTGTTGTAGAAGCCTGTGTTTTAAGGTCATATAAAGTTATCAATACTTCATCTCCAGTTATCCCTCATAAGCAAGTAACCAGACAATAAGCTCTCTCTCCCTCTCTCTTTTTTTTTTCTCTCTCTCTCTCTCTCTCTCTCTCTCTCTCTCTCTCTCGCTCTCTCTCTCTCTCTCACTCTCTCCCTCTCTCTCTCTCTCAAAAGTGAAGTGTTATGTAAGCTGAACAATTTAAATAGTAATAAAACCCCTGGGACAGATAATATTCACCCAAGAATTCTGAAAAACGTGAAAGAAGAAATAGCACAGTCCTTAACTAACATATTTAACTTGTCGCTCAATCAGGAAACCGTACCTTATGATTGGAAAACTGCAAATATCACTCCAATATTTAAGAAAGGAAATAAAGCAAGTAATTATAGACCAATCAGTTTAACATCAATCATAGGAAACATTATGGAAACAATTCTGAGAGACAATATAGTAGATTATCTGGAGTCAAACAAATTAATAAGAGAAAGCCAACATGGCTTTAGATCCAGTAAATCACGCCTAACAAATTTGATATAATTTTATAATAAACTATTTACACATAACGACTCTACAAAATCATTAGACATAATTTACTTAGATTTCCAAAAAGCATTCGATAACGTACCTCATAGATAATTATTGAAGAAATTGGAAATGTTGGGCAGAAAAAATTCATGCCTGGATAAAAAGCTGGCTGACGAACAGTTTTGTTTCTAATCTATATAAATGACATCGATGTTGAACTAAATAATACTATCTCAAAGTTCGCTGATGACACAAAGATAGGAAAATCAATATTATCCGAAGAAGACAGAAATACACTGTAATCTGATTTAAATAAAATAGTAGAGTGGTCGGAAAAATGGAAGATGCAATTCAATGTTGACAAACGCCAGGTCTTGCAAATAGGTAATAAAAAACAAATACTATGAATACAAGATGAAAGGTCAGCCAATCAAAACAAGTGCATTAGTTAACACTCAACGAGCAGAATGACATCAGTTGCCCAAAATAAATGACTTACTCAAACAATACCAAAATCATATACCTCCCTCAATCAAGAGTATAGTAGAATAAAAGTATTATCCTTCAATGCATGTTCGATTAGGAATAAGTTAGATGAACTAAAATGCCTTGCGTTAAAAGAAAAAATAGACGTAATTAGTGATACAGAAACTCACCTCGATTTTAAAAACAGAGATTTAGTTTCTGAATACCATATCGACTCGTACACATTTTTTCATAGAGACAGGTGCAATGGTAAAACAAGAGGTGGAGTGGTTATGTGGGCAACATGTCAACTAAATCCAACCGAGGTTTCACTCCCCAAAAATAATAAAGAAATAGTGTGTGTCAAATTAAACATGAAAACCTCAAACATTAATATCACTAGTGCATACCGACCTCCAAGTCAAAATGAGGTCGATGATAATCACCTATACGAAATATTGCAACAAACCCTCAATGCTAACGAAAGCATAATATTCGGAGACTATAATCTACCTAACATTGACTGGTGCCTTATGCCAGGAAATAGTCACAATTCGCGAAAAATGATTAACTTCATACAAGACAATTTTCTACATCAAAGGGTTTCTGAACCGATACACGATAAAAACATACTAGATCTAGTTATCAGTACAAATGAAAACTTGATATATAAACTAGACGTCGGTGAGCACTTATCCACCTCTGACCACAAGCTCATTAGAATCGACATAAATTGCAAATATACTATTGAATAACAGGAATTGAAGATTCCAGATTTAAAAAATGCAAATTACAGCGAACTTAGGAAAGCCCTCAGTGACTTGCATATTCAGCTAATCAATATTGACAAAAGGAGTGAAGTGTGGGATAAATTTAAAGATATATTCATGAGTGCGCAGAATAAATAAATACCCACTAAAATTAAAGTAAATACTGGCAAAAACAAGCCTCCCTGGTTCGATCAGAATATTTGCAAGGCGCTAATAAATATAATAAACTAACTAAAAATTACATCAATAATGAACACTTCAGCTATCTATAAAAACAAAGTAGAAAAAAAAGTAAAGAAGTTAATTAGGACAGAGAAGCGTAATTACGAAATTTATATAGCAAAGGAAAGTGTAAAAAGTCCAAAGCAATTTTATGGTTACGTTAATGGTAATACAAAAATTAAAGACAGAATAGGGCCATTAACACCTTATTGGCGGGCTAGGCGGTCTATTTGACCGTAGAGCCCAGCGTTTTTTTTTTACCCTAAATAGGGTTGTTTACGTGATCATTTTCATGCCTAAATAAGACCCAGAGCGTAAAACAAGTATCTATCCCTGAAAGGACGTAAACAGAGCTTTCCAATGACACCCGAACCATCCTTGTACGACCACTGGTTCTCTTGCAACGATCGTGCAACACAAGTGCAAAAACCCTGTAATTAGGTAATTTCCCTACATAATTCCCTGTGTAGCGAGTGAGAAGATGGGGAGGAAGTTAGAATACAGTTCAGTTGGTCCACCGCGGTGGTGGGGGACGGTCATAGCGTTGCTACGCTCCTCACACCGCTCAGCTCTCTCTCTCAGCAACATTACGTGGTGAAAATGGCGCTCGACATAAGTTGTGAACTGCCACATAGTCCATATTTATTTCACACGACATAAGTTGCGCGCCGACAGTTAAGGGTTAATAAATAATGACCAGACAGTAACAGGAGATAAAAACATTGCTAATTTGCTTGATGAATATTTTTGTTCCGTCTTTACTAAGGAAGAACAAAACGCTACTCCTGAAACAAACGTAACAACTCATGAAATAGGAAACTTTACCATAAGCAAAAGTGAAGTGTTATGTAAGCTGAACAATTTAAATACTAATAAAACCCCTGGGCCAGATAATATTCACCCAAGAATTCTGAAAAACGTGAAAGAAGAAATAGCACAGTCCTTAACTAACATATTTAACTTGTCGCTCAATCAGGAAAACGTACCTAATGATTGGAAAACTTCAAACATCACTCCAATATTTAAGATTGGAAATAAAGCAAGTAATTATAGACCAATCAGTTTAACGTCAATCTTAGGAAAAATTATGGAAACAATTCTGAGAGACAAGATAGTAGATTATCTGGAGTCAAACAAATTAATAAGAGAAAGTCAACATGGCTTTAGATCCAGTAAATCACGCCTAACAAATTTGATAGAATTTTATAATAAACTATTTACATATAACGACCCTACTAAATCATTGGACATAATTTACTTAGATTTCCAAAAAGCATTCGATAAGATACCACATGGAAAATTATTGAAGAAATTAGAAATGTTGGGCAAAAATTCATGCCTGGATAAAAAGCTGGATGACAAACAGAAGGAAGAGAGTTGTGACAAAGGGAGTAGAATCTGAGTGGGAGCCTGTTTATAGTGGAGTGCCTCAGGGATCTGTCATGGGGCCAGTTTTGTTTGTAATCTATATAAATGACATCGATGTTGAATTAAATAATACTATCTCAAAGTTCGCTGAAGACACAAAGATAGGAAAATCAATTTTAACCGAAGAAGACAGAAATACACTGCAATCTGATTTAAATAAAATAGTAGAGTGGTCGGAAAAATGGCAGATGCCATTCAATGTTGACAAATGCCAGGTCTTGCAAATAGGTAATAAAAACAACAAATATGAATACAAGATGAATGGCCAGCCAATCAAAACAAGTGCATTAGTTAAAGACTTGGGGGTTCTTATATCTGAAAACCTAAAGACCTCAGATCAATGTGCAGCAGCTGCGAATAAGGCCAATCGAGCATTGGGATATATTAAGAGAAATTTTACTTATAAAATGAGAACATTATAGTACTTTTATTTAAAAGCATACTGAGGCCCCATCTTGAATATGGTGTGTAATTTTGGTCTCCTTATCTGAGCATTGAGCAAGTACATTGGGAAACTCGAGTGGGTGCAGCGTAGAGCGACAAAGTTGATTCCGTCATTAAGAAATAAATCTTATCATGAAAGACAAAACAAATTAAATTTATTTTCACTTAAGAAAAGAAGATTGCGAGGTCAATTAATCTAGTGTTTCAAGATACTAACGCGATTTGACAAAATTGATGTAGATTAACTTTTCAAAATAGATAATAGTTAAGGTGTGGTCATCGAGTGGAACAAATTGCCTGAGAAAGTGGTACAATGCAAGACAATTGACACATTCAAAAGAAGTCTAGACATTCATTTTGAGGAGATGGGAATAATATAGGTTAACAAAAATAAAAAATAAAACATAGGTTAAGCAACAGTAGTATAATTATTATCTTGCATCTTTGTTCTTTACTATAAATTTCCCAGTAGAAGTTTTTCTCATTCTGCAGGGAGACTTCTTTCCCCAACTTAATTTCATGCCGACCAACGGTCAGAGGGAGAGGTGGGTGGGGAGAGAGCATTCTTCTTTGCTATCTTTGCCTTCCACTTTGTAGCAAATTCTATTTTAGCATTAAGTCCGGACTACCTAGTAGGGACCGCAGGGTTTGTATAGTCTGTGTATATATGTAACTCTATGTAACTCTCTCTCTCTCTCACTCTCTTCAGTATCCATGAGATGAGTGTTACTAACTTCGATATACAACTCAAGTAAGTATACAATGGTTGAGACAATAAGGTAGAGAGAGGCTGGAATTGGTCACGCGATGTTGGCCAGATGTAACTGGGTAGACGGAGGTTGTGGAAGTGTGATTTAGGGGAGATTGAGTTAGGATCATATTGAGGGACTATTGAAAAGAAGTGTGATTGAGGAAACTTAATTGATCTAGGTTAATTAAGGGTAATTTATATCGAGTGGGAATAATTGAGGTTGATTATATGACAGAGAGACATAAAATAAACAATATTACATGTATTAGGTTAACTGAATGAATGAGTGAAGTGGAATAACGTAAGAGAGGTAATGGGGAGGGAAAACGATTATCAAGATATAATTGGTGAAGCGATAAGAGAAGAGAGGAGGGGAAGAGACAAACGGTAACTGATGCCATACAACACACAATGAAGTGACACAGAAAGGAGCACATTTAAATAGTAAGAAACGTGAAAAACATGATCCTGAGGAAACAAAGACATTAATGTAGTGCAGCTTTGATAAGTATATACTATGATAAGTAAATCATACTTGTTATGATGATGAGAGGGACGAAAGAGAAAATCCGAAAGTTAAAATAAATGAACGAAGCAGAAGATAAAACAAGATGGTCAATGAGATGACGGCCCCAAAACTTGAGGACATCGAATGGCCAGCATAACCACCCAGGCCACATCTTAACACCAGTTAACTTTACACCAGTTAACCACACCAGTAAGAAGTTTTCTTTCACCCACCTCCTTCCAAAGAAAACGGAGGACCGCCCCCTGGTCATTAAGGACCCTTTCACTAAGTCCTTCAGGGCCCTCCCCCTGGTCCTCACTATCAAGAAGGACACTTCTCCATCACCTCCACCCAGATGTAGATTACTCAGAAAATATGTTTATGCAATCTACTCACCAGTGCCCAGAATATTACAGGGACAAATGGACCTGATAGTGCCTGACAACTCCATGCCCCCGAAAATACAAACCCAATCCTCTATACCTATGTCCTAGGATAATTGGAAGACCTGCAAGACAGCTGCTCCAATTTTAGCTTTAAGTGTTTTCTATTTTTCATAGCAGCCCTGAACCTTCCAGCTGCCCTATGTAATATTGTAATATTACCTTGGAACCAGGCCCATATGATAATACCTGAGTTTCAAGGCTAGAATGTATATGTACCTCACAACAACCATTTTTCCTCTTTCCTCTATGCCCCTTTTCCCTCGAGATCATTGCCCCCTGAAGTAAGAAAATATTTGCATAGGACCTCAAAAAAACCTGAGGAAAGTACACACCACCTCACTTACTGACTAGGCATTACCTCTCTGGGATGGCCTAGTTAAGGTCAGAGTTGCTACGGTGCCCCCCCCCCCCTCACCCCTCACTACAACATAGCTACCAGTACAAATCGCCGACTAGCCAAACTCTGCAGGGAGGAGGACATCGGCTTTGTCGACACGTGGAATCATTTTTACTATGATAAATCTTTGTTTTCAGGAGATGGTGTACATCTCAATGAAGTAGGAGCTGCACGTCTTGGTCGTCTGCTGAACGATGCAGTCAAGGATTTCCGTTCAAAAACGGGGTCAACCAGACCCCAGACAGGGTAGTGTAAGTCAAATACGAACTGAAAATTCAGACAATGCACAATCGGTAACATCCAACTCTAATACTCTTAAGGTGTTTTATGTAAATGCTCGTAGCATACGCAATACATTTTCAGATCTAGAGGAAATCGTGTTTACAGAACATTATGATATAATCGGCATTACAGAATCTTGGTTAAATACGGAAGACAGAGACTTTTTAGCCGAATATACGCTTCCTGGTTATACAATGTTTGAGAAAAGTCGGATCAATAGAAATGGAGGAGGAGTTCTGTTTTTTATAAAGGAAAGTCTTAATCCCGTCTTAATGTCAAAACCTCAAATTGCGAATATAGACATATCTTACGTACTATTAAATAATAAACGAGGAACTAAAATAACACTAGCTTTATTATACAGACCCCCATCTCAATCAGTGCAAACTGACAGTGACATTTATGAACAAATTGCAGAAATAACTAACATACAAGATACCGTAATTCTTGGCGATTTCAACTTACCCGTGACTAAATGGGGCGATATTCTTACTTCACACTCTGGACACGACCTCTATACTAACATGCAAGAGAGTTCACTTTTTCAATTTGTACAATCTCCGACCCGTGGTAATAATGTGCTTGACCTTGTACTCGCAACAAAAGAAGAATTAATAGAGAATTTGAATGTTGGTGATGAATTCAGTAACAGCGACCATCGTACGATAACTTTCACTTTAAAGTTTACTAGTAACAAATCAAATAGCAGCATTGAGAAAGTCCCTAATTTCAAGAAAGCAAATTTTCATAAACCTAAATCAAAGCTTAAAGAAACTGACTGGAGCTTTCTGACTAACAATAACGACATAAATACATCTTGGGAGTGTTTCACAACCACTTACCTTAAGGCAGTGCAAGACTGCATACCATCGAAAATACGGCGTCCAGGCCATAATGATAAGCCCAAATGGTGGAATAAAGATATTTCAGACTGTCTGCTTGCTAAAAAATTTGCTAATGATAGATTAAAATCCTCACAAAATGACGAAGAACGGGTGAAATTTGTAGAGCTACGACGCAAAGCCAAAAAGTTAATTAAGCAAAGTAAAAAGACCCTGGAGTTACATGTTGCGAATCAAAGTAAAACAAACCCGAAAGAATTTTATAGTTATATCAGAAAGAAAAAAGTAGTTACTTCAACTGTTGGACTGTTAGTCGATGAAAATGGAGAATACACCAAAGACGAAGTACAAATGAGTAATGCCCTCAATACCTTCTTTGCATCAGTTTTCACAACCGAAGACCTCAGTGATATCCCTACACCATCGCCGATTCAGATTTATAATTCAGATGTTCTAAGCAATATCACCGTTACAGAGAGAGAAGTATTGAATTGTTTAGATAAACTCAAGGTAAATAAAACGCCTGGACCTGATACAATCTCGCCTAGAGTTCTAAAGGAAGCTAAGGATGAGCTCTCCAAACCACTGACATTGCTATTCAATGAATCCTTGCAGTCTGGGACTATGCCTGATCAGTGGAAGCTAGCCAACGTAACACCGATATTCAAAAAAGGCAGCAAATCCCTACCCAGTAACTATCGTCCAATTAGCTTAACCTCAATTGTATGTAAAATGTTAGAAACGGTCATAAGAGACAGACTCGTAAATCACTTAGAGGCAAATAACTTACTTAAAGATACTCAACACGGCTTTCGTAAAAAACGTTCCTGTTTAACAAACCTCTTGGACTTCTTCCACGATATCCTTAACCTCTACGATGAGAGTAAAGCTGTAGATATTATATACCTTGATTTTCAAAAGGCCTTTGACAAAGTTCCCCACAAATGTTTACTGTTAAAACTAAAAGCGCATGGAATACAAGACGGTGTGTTGAAATGGATAGAAAATTGGCTCATCGACAGAAAGCAAAGAGTAGTCATAAACGGTAAGGCATTTAAATGGACCAATGTAAGTAGCGGGGTACCCCAGGGATCGGTACTAGGACCAATTATCTTTCTAATTTACATCAACGACATAGATGAGGGTCTCACCTGTACAATCTCAAAATTTGCTGACGATACAAAAATTGCAAATAGCGTACTCTCAAAAGAACAAGTTGACGATATGCAACACAATCTAGATAAATTGTCATGTTGGGCCCAAATTTGGCAAATGAGTTTCAATGCGGATAAATGTAAAGTACTACATATCGGATACCTAAATGAGAAAGCAAACTATTCGATGAATGGCACTCAGCTTAAGAATGTAAACAGAGAAACCGATCTGGGAGTAACAATATCGAGTAACCTAAAACCGAGTCAACAATGTTCAGAAGTTGTTAAGAATGCAAACAAAATAATTGGCTTTATAGGCAGGTCATTTGAGCATAAATCCAAAGAAGTTATCCTAACCCTTTACAATTCCTTAGTCCGCCCTCTTCTGGAATACTGCGTTCAATCCTGGTGCCCTTATTACCAAAAAGATATAAACAATCTAGAACGAGTTCAACGTAGAGTTACCAAAATGATACCTAGCCTAAAGAACAAACAATACGAAGAGCGTCTTAGAAAATTAAATCTATTTCCTTTAACCCCGGCGCAGATTAAGAGGTGACTTAATTCAAGTGTTCAAAATCATCAAAGGCATCGACAATATGAACTGTAGTAAGTACTTCACTATCGACCAATCTAATTACACGCGGGGAAACGGTTGCAAAATTATTGGTAAATCTTTTAACTCACACGAATCTAAGAATTTCTTCTTCAATCGAGTTGTCAACTTGTGGAATGGGCTTCCCTGAGACGTTATAGACTGCAGCACCGTTGATTCATTTAAACTCCGCTAGACAAATATCTCGCATCAAACCCGCGACTGACTGCGTTTGTAAATGAATAACTTTATTTTATCCCCCCCTCAGTTACTAACCCATCTGTCCCCTACTAACTTCCTAATCCTGCCACGGACATTAGTTCTAGGGCAGTAGTTCCCTTTCCAATGTTCCCTTACCCACTCTAAACCACTGTTAGGACACTTGATCCTCAGTGTTTAGGAGGACAAGCAGCCTAGAAGGGTCACTAGACCTGTTGTTGCTTGATTTCCTTTGTACTCCTTTGTACTTACTGACTAGGCATTACCTCTCTGGGACGGCCTAGTTAAGGTCAGTGTTGCTACGGTGCCCCCCCCCCCCCTCACTTCGCCCTCCTGGCCCTCGAGAGTGCCCCCTGGACGTTGGCCCCCTTCCAGATTGCTGAAGGGCCACCTGTCTGTTGCCTGGCGCCCTGAACCGAGGACCCCTGCTCGAGCTATGGACGTAGGCCTGGACCTAGGACCCTGCTCGAATTACGTAAACAGGCCTGGACCTAGAACCCCTGTTCGAATTACGTAACCAGGCCTAGATCGAGGAGGTAACCAGCTGTGCAAGATTGACTACTACCCTCTACGCCGGCCAGACCAGCACTCTCGCCCCCCTGCCCTCCCAAATACTTAAGTGTTTCTGTGTCTTTCTCTGTTGGTTATTGTTGTGAGGTATTGATTATGTAAATATGTGAATCGTGTTGTGCCCTGATTTACTTGTGATCTGTGCCCAAGATCCCGTACTTGCGTAATAAGTTTCATCCTTCTGAACCTGTGTTATTCAGTGTTAATCTTGCCTTAATTCCTTGACCCTTGTTCAAGACTTTATTTAATTTATAACTTACGCATACGTTACATATCAGTGTCATTAACATATATTCAGGCCCCCCACGCTCACAGATTTACTGACTACGTGTATGTTGATTTATTACTTGTGAGTTGAAGTCCCAATATATTCGGTGATCAATCCATTTATATAATCACTATTTACCTAGAACCTACGCCCAATTTTCCAACGATTGCTCAGTGTAATTCCTAAAAACTATTCAGTAATCGCATATGAAATATATCTTATAGACGTGCTTTTATGTTCTTGTAAATCTTGATGTTGTGATATTTCGAATACCGTGTTTAGGAATTCTTTCCTCCGTGTTTCGTGTCATTTGCATCCACCATACACTAAGTGAATCTGTGTATTTTCTTCACCTCGCCCTGTTAACCCGTTCAGGCCCGAGCCTGGTACTGCCTGTTTTAAGTATCAATGAGTAGGAATTCGTCGCCTACGCCTATGTATTAATTGTGCCTGTATATTTTATTTACCTCGCCCTGTTAACTAGTTCAGAAGCGAATCTGATGTTGCGTTATATATCAATGAGCTAAACTTCGTCATTAGCGCCAATCTAATTACTAAGTACGATCTATCGATCGATATCTGTTAATCAGTCAGTTCTCACTGTTTGAGATTAAACTATAGTATTCATTCAAGGCTGAGTCTTTTGGAACTCAGTTAGTATTTTGCTTATCTTCGTGTGTCATCTTAATTACGAACATTGGAGATTATATCTTGATCTAATTTATACCAACCAGTAGATCTATTTAAAACTACCCTTTCACTCTTGTTAAATTCACGTTATTACTTTGCTTTATCTAAGTAAAGTATAGAAACACGAATTCCTAAGTTCGGTTCGTTATCGTAGCATATGTTCAAGTAATATAATTCCGTAATAAAATATAACTTCCTTGAGAGCGATTTTGATACTTCTCAATTACTATAATTAATAATCTCAGCCTTTTCCTATCAAATAAATTAACATCGCACTGCAGCTAAGTTCATAGTTGCATTAACTATAAAAAGTATTATTTACCATCTCAGTTCACTTGGTGACCTTCCCAGTGACCTGACCAGAGGGCAAGTTCACGTGGTCAGTTTTAAAAGGGTCAGCTGAGCCCCACGCATGACTCACCTTGTCTCTTGTGACAATATCTTTATAACCTCAACTCTTATCATAGTCACCCTAGGATCATTATCTAGGATATTGAAGTCTCTTTGAAAATGGAAGATATTCGCCTCTCATTTACTATTGCATTGAAGGTTAAAATTGATTCTTGTACATTATGTCTCTATGTATGTTTTCCTCATGATCTGATTTAATGCTAGACTCTCACCATTGAGTTATTCTGGTATCAGTAACATTGTTCTGAAGTAAGGACAATATATATATTTGTTACTACTGTGGGATCCTCCCTTATGATCCTGACAATTACCATAATCTTATGCTTATTAAATAAAAGCTTTGTATATGTTCTTCCTGGTGTTGTTATTGAGTATTATATTGAACCTTTGAATACCATTTTTACTGTATCTAGAACCTACTCGATACGTCCCTGTCAAGTATATTTAAGTCCATCAAACCAGAACTGGATTGTTTTACGGACTGTATCACGGGAAATAATCTATCAATACCCGGCACAACAGCCCACTTATAAAAAATACGAACTAGGGAATTGAAAACACATTATTAGACGTGGTGCGAGTGTAGGGAGAATCAAATTGTGTGTAACCGAGGAAGTGGTTAGAATCCTGAGTGATAAGATCAAAATGATGAAGGCAAGGTGACAAGTTGACAGGGAGGTAATAGCGGGAAGCAAGAGGCACTGAGATGAAAGAGGGGAAATAACAGGTGACGGGATATTTGACCCGAGAAAGAAGCCGAGACTCTCAAAAGGTTTTGGTGGTGAAAGGCGATGGGACTTTTAAGATCCAAGGCCTAAGAAAAGCCTCTTAAAAGACCCCAGTATCACTCAAAACAAAGGAATGTGTGATTATTAAGTGAGTTAATACCCCTCCATACCCTCTATCACTCCTCCACATGTGTCAAAACCCCCTCCTTCCCCCCCTTCAATTATTACCAATTTTTCCTCTTATTCCCTTGTTTATCGGTTTATTTATTGCGCCAATATCTCCAATCCGGTTCCAAGGTTGTCTACTGCGCATATAGAGAGTGTGGGAAGAGAAAAAAAGCAAGACTGAGGGCTCCGTCTGCCTCAGAGAGGGAGGATATATGTTGCATTCGCCTCTCACCTCATAACTGGAGGGTCAGCAATAATTTGACTCCCCAAATACTATTCCCACTTGTTTTATTGCTGTTACATGTTAATATCTTTATATTAAACGTAAAATAGGCGCATATGAATAAGTAATAACGATATTTATGGTAAAATGACGATTTTAGCCGGAAATGAAGCCAATAATCCTCGCTTGGCGGGAGGATTTGAACTACTAATAACATGCCGCTCTCTGGTTAAAGATGAACATTAAAACATGTGTCATGTACAGGTTCAAACAAAGCACTGGTTTGGTAGATTAGTATACAGGTATTATGTACACTGGACATATATTCTTGTAGATGTTTGGAGAGCAATACTTGACTTGCCATGCCCTCTCTCCATCTTCTGAATTTGGCATCGGCATCCCGCACTGCGATAAGTACAATATCATTTGTATATAGCAGTTCCCATGGGAGCCCCGCCCCGAAATATCCAGATAGTGCCTCTAGAATCATAACAAAGAGGAGAGGGCTTAACACACAGTCCAGGTGGACTCTAACATGTACTGTAAACTACTCGCTCAATACACCTTTCATCCTCACTGCCGTTTGTGAGTCATTGTACATCTGCATTATCACACACACCATCTACTCCTCTACGCCAATTTTTCTCATAACTCACTGCACAACAACTCAAAGGCATTCTGCAGGTCTACAAACACAAGATACAGATCCCTATTTTTAAGTAAATATATCTCCTGCAGCTGCCTGACTATGAAGATAGCATCGGCATGAAATTGAATTGCATTTCATGGATGGATATGCTTTCCCTGACCATACCTTCCAAGACTCTCACAGACCTTCATGACTTGGTCAAGCATTTTCAGGCCCCTATAATTTCTCTTGTCAAGGGAATCCCCCATACCCATTTATATGTTTACTTTTACACTTGTATGCCATTAATTTGTGATTTTCTCCTCTCTAATGTTGTAGTTTATTAGCTTGTGAATAATCACACTCCTATGTCACTGGAGGCTTTTATCATCTCAGCGATAATGCCAGTGTACCCTGCAACTGTTCTATCCTTCATTTTATGTATTGCTGTGCTTACGACAGCTATCGCTATCAAAAGGGGGGGGGGGGATCAAGTATTTACTTTTCGTTTCTAAGCACCTGTCTGTTCCATTCAAACTCCACATCAAGTACAGTAATCGTTCATAGTATTCCTTCCAAACATCTCTGATTTCTTTGTCATCGTACACAATTGTCTCATTATTATTCCTGACACACTGTTCTCTTACAGCATCTCTACTGTCATGTTTAACTTATATTGGTATTTTCTGCATTACACAGTTGGTCTATGACCGAGTCCTGTATAATTTGATTTGCCTTTTATATATTTTTGTTTTGCAATTCCCTTAGCCACCAGATATATCACCCTGCTGCCAGCTTTCTTCCATGCTTTGAAATATCTTGTTTTCATTGTTTACAATCTCAACCTAGTCATTCCACCACCAGGAAATCTTTTGTCCTTAGTTTTGCCACAGACATTGTCAGTGGCAGCAAGAATGTCATATTCTAAGAATTTTCATTGTCTATCTACATCATTTGACTTAGAACTCCTATGCCTATCAATGTTCTCCAGTTCACTGCAAAACCTATAACTATCTTCATATATATTCAACAATTATACTTTCCTTTTTGGCATCTATACCTTTTTGTACACAGGATCTTGCCTTAAGCTCAGGCCACAGACTATAAGCTTATGTTGGGATGTACATTCTTTGTTCGGGATGACCATTACATCCAGAACACACTTTTAATCTTTCCTGTTCACCAAGATATAATCTATCTGGCTACTAGTACCCCCAGAGTTGAACATGATCAGGTGACTCAACTTCTTCTTAACTTAGTCTTATACACAATCATGTTGAGTGCAACACAGGACTCCATATATATTCACCTTCTAGATTTATTTTACTGTACCCTGTTCCTCTATGCACACCCTCTACTGTAGTATAATTTTTCAAGATGTATGAAATGACAATAATTATTAGGTCGTCTTTTCCAACTACCCACTTCATACAACACCCCTTGCATCGGGTTTCCTGGGCGCAGCATACATCCACTCTTCTTCTTTCAAGCTCTTCCACAACTGCATTCGCTCTGCCATTCTTACTTCCAACATTCACACTGGCAAGCCTGAACCTCGTCTCCCGTGCGATTTTGGGTCATCAGACTTGTTGTTTTTCTGATCTTGTGTGGGTCATATTCGGTAGGTAGGCTGGCGGAGAGATTACCATCTCCAGGACTCACCTTCCCAGGTATCTTTTTCCCAATTATAAAGTATAATTGTATCTTCATATATATGTGTGTAAGTATGTACGTGTATTTGTAATGTGCATATGTGATATGTAATGTGTACTGTATAAGCACGATTAGGTGGTTCCATGTCAGTTGAACCAGTGCCACTTCAACCAGTGCCACTTTAGCCAGTGCTAACTCAACCAGTGGCCACTTCAACCAGTGACCATTTGAACCAGTGACCATTTTAACCAGTAACTTAACCTAACCTAACCTAACCTAATCTAACCTAACCTAACCTAACCTAACCTACTGGTTAAAATGGTCACTGGTTGAAATGGTCACTGGATGAAGTGGCCACTGGTTGAGTTAGCACTGCTTAAAGTGGCACTGGTTGAAGTGGCACTGGTTCAACTGACCTGTCACCCGATTAGGTAATTATATGTAGGATTATTTTTATGATATTTCTGAAGTTTACTGTCAAACGTTTATTCTACAGTATGTGGTGCACTTCTGTTATATTTGTTTTTCTTTTCTTGTTCACTGCACGATTATTTCTGCCTCTAGTACACCATTATTAATTATAGTAAATACAAAATAGTATTTAAGGACATACAGTATATACCTGTGGGGATCTCGTCCTCTTTGTTATATGATAAAGTCCCTATTATAAGTGTATGTAAACATAATGTATGTATCTCATATAACAATAAACTTATTTGAATTTGAATTTGAAGGATTCTAAGGGTATGGTGCACCCCACCTGAACCAGCCACAGGGACGCACTCCATGCACACACACGGTACTATGGCTGGCCTGGTATTATACACCTAATGGCACAACCGCCTCCTGGAGCGCTACCACCAGGTTTGGGCACCTATGCTGTTAGGCAGAGAGTGCCAGTCTGGGTAAACACTGTTCACTGTATCCTCTGGATCCCTTCGGCCTGGTCAGCCCCACAGTGCCAGATCCGGGTCTGAGGATGTAACATTCATTGTTATTAAGCCGCCATTAGGCAATTCGGTCTGTGGAACAATATAGTCCTGCCACAATGCTGCTCTGCCATGTAAACACTATGGCTGACTTTGGCGTGGCATCATAACTGTGCCCAGGGAAGACTAGTAGAGTCCCCTGTGACACCTATCTGCTCCTCACGTTCCTGGGCAGTGCCATGCCAAGACAGCGCCAATAACAAGGCTGTAGTATTTAGCAATGACTGTTGGTCCGCAAGTCTAGCGCCACCCCCCACTATTAGTTGCCTTATGCAACACAAAGATGAATGTATGGGGCATAATATTTATGGTTTCCTCCACCAGAGCGATTTTTTTTTAAATACTACATTATAATATTCCATTTATATTTATATTACTAAGATTAGTATACAAAGCCACGATAATTAAGCTACTATCGAAATTTGGTTTGGGAAACACAATCTGGGGGGGGGGGGGGAGTCAATATACAGTAAATTATAATATCATAGAATTGACTGTGGAAATGTAAGACAGACGGATATTATGATCGTGAAGAATGTAGAATATAAGTACTTTAGAACTGACTGATAATGATAGAGTAAAGAGGTATTCCCAGGATCACATTTTGCCATCAATATTGTACCCAAATCCTTATGTTGTCAACATTGCAAGACAATTTGTCAATTGACTTTCTGTTGCACGCCAGACATAAGGTAAATTTCACATGAAAGTTTTATGCATGTATATTTTGAAAGCTGTTAAGTCAATGTTGCTGAACAAAATCTGAAGTAAAAAGGTGCTCATATGAATCAATCTTAATACAACCTGTTACAAACGCCTTTTGACAGTCACTGTAAGTATGGGGTTAAAGACTAGGAAGACGTACTAATTGTACGATCCTATCTATCCTTTAAGGGTTAAGTTTGAACTCATAGTAAGGATGACTTAAAGTGTCGAATTGTCGATGTCCTTAGGAGTTAAATATGTTATGTTTTAGTTATACCATATTAAGGGTTACGTTTTGAGTTACGTTCCTAATAGTTTGATTGTAGGTTGATCTCAGCTCTCGTTCCACTGTTTGATGATGATAATTATATAAGGTAAATATATAGTAATGCCGCCACCATCCCACTTATACCTTATACATATTAGATATAGGTAAAGGGGAAAAGGAAAGAATGTGGTATCCAACCAACTTTGATATTTATTCAAGTTTCAACTGAAATAATATACAGATGTACTAATAATATAAGGGAGAATGTATTCTGTCAAGATAGAATATCTCCCAGACCTCTTGGTATGACTAAGGCCTGTATCTACAGTATCTGCCAGTTCACCTTCCCACCTAGCCTCACTACAAACCTCCTCCCTACCTCCCAGAGGTGAAGGACATTTCCTCCACACCTTCCGGTCATAGGATGAGGGCATGAGAGAGAGACACAAATGCACGATTGCTTAAATGGCATGGGAACGGTTCCTGACTCATGAGTTTTAGAAGGGGGAAGTTTAAAGAGTTACAATGAATACCCCCTCAGAAAGTATAGTTACCTGCATAAAGATCATTCATAGCAAGTATACTATCTTAAAATTATATGAGAGATGTAATAATGATTGCATTGCAAGAAGTATAATCGTGAGATGTAATAACCCTTTGGTGGATGATAGGAAGGTGGACATAATATATCAGAGGAGAAGAAAAAAACAAATAAGGCGAGGAGAGATTGTGTGAATATATACAAGTACCTGTAATTTGAAATACAAATAAAAGTTGTGTTTTTTGGAATATATGGTAGAAAAAACCAAGACTGACAGATACATAGACAAACATTATTGTGATATTTAATCGTAGTTTTACTCAGGGTCTTTGTATGAGTCATGTTTACACTTTGATGTTGTTGCAGCCAGACCATACCAGATGGCTGGAGTAAAGTAGGAGGGCAGATTAATTGAACAGAGGAAGAAAAAGCGGAGAAGTGAGAAGTAAAGTAGAAGACATAATTTATCCGGCTCCAGAGTTTGTTATTAATATACAGTATATAGTATATCATGCGACCTGGTACACTGCTGGTGGGTTATTTGTCACTTGGTTTCCTATTTTACATTCCCTTGATATTATGTTTCCTGGAATTCATGTGTGTTTCCTAGTTCACTTCATATATTTTATTTGAAACTTTGTTTTAATTGCTCTGTATGTGTTCGTCTTTCAATTCAATTTTCCATTGCATCTTACCTTTATATTATGTGCTATTGTTTGGCAATGTTATTTATTTTAATTTTTTTGTATGCATGTTTCCTGACTCGATTGATGTTTCTTGTTTGTGACAAAATGTTGATGTTATTTCAGGCATTACTGATGCATCCTAAATTGCTTTGTCTCTTATGTTTCTATCCACTACTCAGAGTATTATAACCTGGAAATCGCCAATAAGAATCTGTGTTGTTGGGAGACTCGTTTGATTTCTTACAATCCTCATTGAGTATATCGGTCTTGTGCTGTTTTATAAATCAAATACCTGCATATTACTCAATTCTCCCTACCAATAAATGCCTACAGTGGCCGATAGAGGAGCTGAACACAAGGTTTACCGCGGTGCACTGTGGGAAATGGGCGACATCGCGGAGCTATCCACCCTCCCTCTCCTTCAACAATTCTATAATATATGCAGTTAGTCGAAATTTCTGTAGGTGACACATACTCTGGTCTATGCATACTGTTGTTTTATATATTTTAAAATCACCCATATTCATAAATAACGTATATTTACAATAAAAAGTCAGCAGATATTTTCGTGCCAATATTGTTATGATAATTAATCAGCTTATAATTATGTTTGTAGTCATTATCAGCTGCATATGGACTTTTCCTTTATTACTATACTATATAAGCACTTAGTGTAGTCGTATACTATATAATAAAAAACGTGTAGAATCACACAAAAATGTAGATAAACTGTGCATATCTTAGGTGTTAAGTATTGTTGATGTCTATAGTCGTAGCTCTGGCGCTAGTTCAGAAGCGTCCACCAGAGGTCTCAAGGGAATTATTGGTAGGGAGAATTATGATATGCTTGACATGTAATTAATGTTTTGGTTTGGTCGTAACTAAATAGTCCTACTAAGTATATAATTGTTGTTTCCGTGTTGGCAGTGTTGTTGGTGTTGTTGTAATATACCGGTGTGTTGTGTGTTTCTGGTGTGACCTGGACCAATTGTCATGTTCTGTTTAATTGGGAGAGATGTCACTGGTTTCATTACAGATTCAGTTACGTTTAAAGACTTTAACGAAGAGTTCACCTTCGTTAGTGGATTACCAGTGTGTAAAACAAAAACAAAACAAGTGGAAAAGAAATGGGAGACAATGAAAACATATATTACGAGTCTGGTTAAATGTTTAGAAAGAAGGAAGGTAAAATGGCAGTATCATTGTATATAATTTAATTAATACCCATGTAGAATCTGCTCAAAACTGAAGGTGAATGTTTCCTCTTAATATTATCGCTAACTGTTGAGGTTATCTTGGCCGAACCAAATAGTCTGAGGTTTGTAAAGAAGCTCATGTTATCATTGACGCCATTCTTAAGTATATATTTGCTGAACGAGGTCATCCAGGACCAGTAGGGTAAACAGGATGGCTTGGTGAGCTCCGGTAAGGTCATTAGAATGGGCACCATGCCCTGAATCATGCCATTAATCACACTAGTCAGGCAAACTGTACACGGTAATGTGTAACAAAAATGGTTTACATAATAATTTGTTCAATCATGTAAGTGTGTAGATTATCACAATTACCTGGTGAACCACACATTAGGTGTATCATATTTGTTGCAAGTAAGTGTTCAGTTTTCACAGTGTAGGCCAAGGTGAGTGTTCCTATTGTGGACAGTTCACGAGGTAATGTTTATTAAAGTTAGTAATGTAAGTTGAGGGTAAAAGTATATAACAAAAACTCTTCTATATAAAACAATATCACCTCGGTTGATGCTCTCAATTATTACATTTTTCTTGGGTTCGCAACGATTAAGGTAAATAGTATTGTAATAACATATGCAACATACATTTTTGGCACGAGCATTATAAAACAGAGACATTATTAATGGATTATGCATTTTTTGAGGCACCTACTCAAGAAAAAGAAAAAGACAAAAATCCCTTTATACGAAGTTAAAGATTTGGTCACAAATGTCAGATACAGTGATAACTTTAATAAAATGCCAGGCAAAGGTTAAGAATATTGTATTGGTCATTATGAAGAAGGTTTGATTATTGATAGGTTATGCTAATCCGCTTATCACATGAGCTATATATGAATCTTAGTTATCAACCAAAGCCTGCCTGTATTTTCCTAGTCGTCTTTTCATTCGTCTCACGTATTTTTCTTTTCACTTGATATATATCCTCCAGCGAAGAGGGAAGATACAAGATTTCCCTTGGCTCACTCACTCTTTCGCAGATTGTGTTCCGAGCCTTTTTGAGACCGAATGTAAGAAGCAATATAGAAAAACATTTAAACTTAACAACTTATCGTTTTTTAATGTTTCTACCATCAGGTTTATCGCTCTATAATTGGAATGCTATTTTGGAAAACTAATTTTTTGTAATACAATTATTCCACTTATTACGTATATGTTTATGGTTGTCGAGACATAAACCTGTGACACATACGGTAAGTCAGCGAGGAAATATAATGCTCTCATGAATATATTTATAGTCTGGAGGTAAAGTTATCCCTTTGCAATAATGTTGTATAACACTTGACAGTCTCTGTATCAGGTACGTACATTTGTTGGCAACCGTACAGTGTTAGAGGTAAAGATCAACTTGGCTAATGAAGGAACTAAACGAGATTATATTGAAGTCGTACCATTACAGAAAGTATCCAAATATTTAAATACCGTAAGGGATTTGTTGAATGTGTTTGTGTGAGTGTGTGTATATGTGTGCATGTGTATGTTAAGCTGCTACTGCTATTATGATAGCCACTATTACAACTACTACTACAGCTGCTATTATGACTATTGTTGTGTTATTACTATTACTACTACTGTTGATGATACAAATAATAAACTATGACCAGAGTGATACTATCATTATTATAAAACGGGTAATTCCAAATATATACGAAATCGTGCTCCAATAATACCAATTTAAGAATCGTATGTTACAGTTTTATGAAAATTATTCCACCTATTACATATATTTTTGCAGATGCCGAGGCATAAACCTGTGACATCTTCGGTAAATTGGTGAAGAAATATAATGCTTTCATAATTATATTTATAATTATACAATGTTTGACAAAAGTCGAATCAATAACAATGGAGGAGGCGTTCTTTTGTTTATCAGAGAAATTATTTATCCCGTCTTAACCCTTCTTTGGCGGCGCGCAACTTATGTCGTGTGAAAGAAATTTGGACTAAGTGGCGGTTCACAACTTATGTCGTGTGCCATTTTCAGCACGTAATGTTGCTGAGAGAGAGAGATAAGTGGTGGCAGGAGAGTAGCAAGCGTATGACTGCTCCAGACCACCGCGGCGGACCTACTGACATGAATCCCACCCTCCCCGACCCTCACGCACTCGCTACACAGGGAATTATGTAGGGAAACTACCTAATTATATGGTTTTTGCACTCGTGTTGCGCGATCGTTGCAAGAAAACTAGCGGTCGTACAAGAATGGTTGGGGTATCATTGGAAATCTCTGTTTATACCCTTTCAGGGATAGATACTTGTTTTACGCTCTGGGTCTTATTTAGGCATGAAAATGATCATGTAAACAACCCTATTTAGGGTAAAAACACCCCGCTGGGCGGTACATATAAATTACCGCCTAGGCCCCTCGTTAGGTGTTAATGTCAAAACTTCAAATTGTGAATGTCGATATATCTTATGTACTCTTAAAAACATAATCAGGAAACTGAAATAACACTAGCTTTAGGGCGGGTGCCCAACCCCGAAAGGGGTTGAAATAGGTGAGCTATCCCCTCGCCTAAGGCGGCTTTCTAGGGCCTTTCCTAGCTGATGCTGAGAGGATTGGGTTCTAGTCATGTGGTGATGGGCTGGTCTATCAGAGTGAGAACTGAGCGATCTCTGCCATACTCATAGCTTACTCTGACTGTTCCTTTTACTTATATATTTTCTAGATCTCAAGTGACGGCGTCTCTTCCGTGGATTGACCTCCCAATCTACTATGATTGGAAGCCAAAGCGTCACATTTTTCCTTTGCCCCTCAACTTTCTCTTCATAATTGCTGAGGGGCACAGGGCCCTGGGTGGGGCTTTGGTTTCCCGGGCGTTTCCGCACCCTCCTTAGCTCCCCGCCATGGAGTGGCTTCGGTCACCCAGGCTTTATTGTGGTCGGCAGGGAGGGTTCTTTGGGGCGCTCGATTATGGCCTTGGCCTTATTCGGGGCCTTGGGGTTGTTCGGCCAGGCAGCTTGAGGAACAACAACAACAACAACAACACTAGCTTTAATATACAGACCTAAGTAAAGAGTAATTACAGTACAAAAATATGTACAGTTGGGGAACTAAGTTTTTACACACTTGCTACCATGGCTGAGAGAAGCCACGACCCGTCCGACCTCGAGATGACATGGCAAATAACAAATGTGAGACAAATTACACGTTTGTGGCAATTGACAGGTGTGTGGTAATTGAGAGGTCTGTGGCAAATTATAGGTGTGTGACAAAATACAGGCGTGTGATAATTTGCAGGAGTATGACAAAGGAGTACAAAGGAGTACAAAGCAAATCAAGCAACAACAGATCTAGTGACCCTTCTAGGCTGCTTGTCCTCCAAAACACTGAGGATCAAGTGTCCAAACAGTGGTTTAGAGTGGGTAAGGGAACATTGGAAAGGGAACTACTGCCCTGCCACTAACGTGGCAGGACTAGGAAGTTAGTAGGGGACATATGGGTTAGTAACTGAGGGGAGGATAAAATAAAGTTATTCATTTACAAACGCAGTCAGTCGCGAGTTTGATGCGAGATATTTGTCTAGGCGGAATTTAAATGAATCAACGGTGCTGCAGTCTATAACATCTCGGGGAAGCCCATTCCACAAGTTGACAACTCGATTGAAGAAGAAATTCTTAGATTCGTGTGAGTTAAAAGATTTACCAATAATTTTGCAACCTGCAAGATGACAGGTGTTTGGCAATTGACAGGTGAGTGACACGTGGCATATGACAGGCTTCTAGCAAAATGGCAGATTATTTTTTTTTCTATCTCAATCTCGGGACTGTTACTCTTATGAGGCCGCGAGATTATCGATTGAAGATTTGTGATGTTGGGTGCTTCATATACTGTATGTCGCACTAGTTCTTCACAGTGGCAAGGGACTGGGGTGCTCGTAAAGGGACTCCAATCCTGAAAATGTACTGACTTGCACCGTGCTGGCTTAACTTAAGAAGCGCGATCCCATGGTAATGTCTACTATTGCCCCATTTTGACGATGTGACGCCTGCAGCTTGGCAGAACGCCACGTGGGCCCAGCCGCTCGCTTGGCCACTCGCTAATGCTCGCCGGGGCAATGTATTTGGCTACAGTCTATCTACAATGTTGTACTTTCTTTCTTGTGAATCGTCATGTCACAGGCAGTACAGAAGTGGTCTTTATTTTTGCCTGTGACAATGCATTATATTTTATATCATGAGTAGAATATAAGATGCATTGTATATTCTTGAGGAGAGAGAGAACCATATAGGCAGTTGGGTGGTAGTGTGTGCGTGCGTATACATGGGCTGCCATCCCCCCGCTTGTAGGCTCGCATGCGTTCCGTCTCCCGCCTCTTGATTGGCTGGTGGCTCCTGGCGCCTTCTGGTGGTCTGCTGCCTGGTGACGTAGCGGCCTGTGATTGGCTGACCACCATGCCTTTGTGTGATCCTAGGGGTCCCGAGGAGCTACTCTCTTCAGAGCTTGCCTGACCAGCATACCCTTAACATATCCCTTGCCACCTGTCCCCGACTTCTACCTATAGAGCACTTTCTTTCTCTCTCAACTTCTTACCTCTCATTCTTCCTCTCTATTTAATATCATAACTCCCCTTTGGTTCTGCACGATTTCATATATCGGCCATCGTATTCTATGCTGAAGCTCTCAGATATTATATGTTTAGTTAGGCATTTTGGAGGGGTTACCATATTGTCTGTAGAGGTTCGACACACTCATGGTGTCTCCCTACCTATTCCTTGGCTGTCTGCTGGGCTATTTAATGCTAGACTGGGGTAAGGCTACTGGTGTTGTGATTTCCGATGTGTAACAGGTTTTGTTGAGCCTGTACAATCGCAACGGAGACGTGGGAAGCCTAGGTGGTCTTTCTGACTGTGTACCTTGTGAGTTTAGCACTGTGTTGCGAGTGAGGGCTTTTGCCTCTGCCACCCAACACTGTGCTAACTCGTTTTGTTTTGACTTTGAGAGGGTCGCCAGGAGAGGACCAGATACTAGCGATCTGGATCTCTCAAGAGAGCACCCCGTCATTAAACGTAATTTGGCCGCACAGTCTTAAGGACCTCGCTAGGCTACGAGCCGCTTGCTCAGCCATTGTTTCCTAGCCTACGACATCCCAGCTAGACTTTATTAGCCTAGCAGACACCCGATTAGGATCATAAGCTCTTATGTTATGTATGCAGAATTTGTATTCACGTTGACTGTAAGCCTTGGTTGTTGTTGAGTTGCACAACCCGAGCAGGCTTTTTGAGTTGCCTGAGGAAGTCCTTCTTTTGTTGTTGGAGACAATACTATTGCGCATTTATTATTATTCCTGTGTCAGTTAACCCTGTATGACCCTACACTTGTCATATCTTGTTCCTGCTATATAGATAACGTTCAAAATCCGATTCGATCATCTTATGCAGCATCAGACTTTCTTCAGAAGATTCCTGCTCGATGATTTAGGACTTTCGTTCACTTTCTTTAATATAGGAGTGACAGTTTATTATTGTTTAGAGTAACTTTAAATATACCTTCTTCTATCTATCTATCTATCTATATGCTCAGGCCCAATCCCCATTTTGGGGGTAGCCGACTCAAGACAAAGCAAGAACAGGGAAAACACAAAAACAATATAAAACAACAAATAAACACAGATAAAAAGCACAAACTCACACACATCCAGGTCACCCAGGAGAAGACCCAGAGACCAGGGTCACCAAGGTCGCTCCAGCACTCCCCTGGCCCCCGACCACCCGGAGAGGTTCCGATCTCGGCAGGCAGACATGCAGCGGAGCCAAAGCCACAAGCCCTCCCACCACACTTCCAGGCGCACCCTTCATATTAATCGTCTCCCCGGGCCAGGCGCCTGATGGACTATTCTCTAGTCCAACTTGCGCCCGACCCCTTACTCCAAATGACCACGTGTTCACTCAACTATTCACAAGCATTCTCCATTCACTCCTGTCCACCACCACTTCCCCTGCATGATCTATAGTCATTCCTCTATCATCCAAAGCCTTTCTTACACAGTCTCTCCATCTCAATGGGGGTCTTCCTGCTCTTCTATCTCCCCTTGTACCTGACTCACATATTCTCTTTGTAAGCCTTTCATCTCCCATTCGTTCAACATGACCATACCAGCTCAGCACCCTTCTGTCCACTCTGGCTGACAAATGTTCCTGCTGCCCCACTCTCCTACGTATCTCTTCATTCCTCAATCTGTCTCTACGAGTAACTCCACACATACTCCTCAAGCAGCTCATCTCCATCACATCCAGCCCTCTTTTCTCCTTTTTCTTCAGAGCCCATGTCTCAGCCCCATACATCACTGTTGGCACAACAATTCCTTGATACAGTGCACTTTTTACTTTCACTCCGAGATTTGTCGTCTTCCACATACTTCCCATTGCTCCGAAAACCTTCCTTCCTTCACACACTCTCTGTTTTACCTCCACTTCCATACCTCCACTCCTGCTTATCGTTCCTCCTAGATATTTAAAACACTCTACTTGTTCCAATATTTCCCCATCCAGCCTCACATCTAGATTCACCCTATGCTCTCCCCTATTACACACCATTACTTTACTTTTATTGACGTTCACCTTCAGTTTCCTCCTTCCACAAACCACACCAAACTCTTTGACTACCCGCTGCAGTTTCTCATCAGAATCCGCCACCAATCCTGTGTCATCAGCGAACAGCAACTGATTCAACTCCCAATCTCTACCATTCTTCCCTACTAAACCCAATCCTCTTCCCATAGTTCTCCTTTTCACCTCCCTCACCACACCATCCATAAACATATTAAACAGCCATGGTGACATTACACAACCCTGTCGCAAACCTACCTTTACCTCAAACCATTCACTCAACTCACCATTTCCTACTCTCACACATGCTCTGCTCCCTTCATAAAAACTCTTAACTTCTTCTAACAAATTTCCTCCTATTTCATAAATCCTTAACACCTTCCACATTGCTTCACGGTCCACACGATCATACGCTTTTTCCAAGTCCATAAATGCCCAAAATATCTCCTTATGCTTCTCTAAATACTTCTCGCATAACTGTCTTACTGCAAACATCTGATCCACGCACCCTCTTCCCCTCCTAAAACCGCACTGTTCTTCTCCTATTGCAACTTCCGTACACTATATTATCCTCTCTATCAACACCCTGCCATACAGCTTTCCAACCACTGACAATAAACTAATACCTCTATAACTTGAACACTCCTGCCGATCTCCCTTCCCCTTGTACAACGGCACAATACATGCACTCTTCCAGTCTATTGGTACCATTGACACAGCAAAGCACACATTGAAAAGTCTCACCAACCAATCTATTATCACATCTCCACCCTTCTTTATACACTCCACAGCAATACCATCCAAACCTTCTGCTTTTCCCGCTCTCATTTGTTTCACTGCTTCTTTCACCTCATTTTCCTCAATCCTTTCATTCATTCCCTGCCACCTTTGTGGCCTGGGTAACCTATCTCCATCCACCTCTGCTTCAATCACTGCTTCCCTTCCATCTCTTGTATTTAACAAAGATTCAAAATACTCGGCATATCTTTTCCTCACTTCAACTGGTTCCACTAGTAATTCTCCATTTTCATCTTTCACTGACTCTTCCCTCTTTTGTCCTCCTTTCCTTACTGTATTTACCTCTTTCCAGAACATCTTCTTTCGTTCTTCAAAATTCTCACTCAACCTTTGACCCCACCTTTCGTTTGCATCTTTTTTCGCTTCTCTAATTTTCCGTTTTGCCTCTCTACTTTTCTCCTTGTACCTCTCCCATACCTCAACACTACCATCCTGTAAAACCTTCTTCTAGTTTGCATTAAATCATTGCAGTGATTTAATTAAGCTTTCTATCTTTTTCCTTGTATACTTTATTAACGTAATTGTATGTTGTTGTGATCAGGCTGTATCAGAGATCATCAGCCTGTAGTAGTAGTGCATTTATACCGAGTTATAGGATACCCCGTTATCGCAGATTTAACTCTGGAGGGTATAGGTGTTTTTTGTGCGCCGGCATTATAAGTTCGAGGGTTGGATCTAGTGTTACCGTTGTGGCTGTGAGCCTTTCTAGTCCAATGATTAAGAGCCCTTGTTTTATACGGGCCCCGGTCGTAACAACGACTATTCCAAATCGCAACAAAAAATAATCAGCGTGTAGTAAATGCGCGCTTGCATCCAACTATATAAATATTGCTACCAAAAATATGTGGGGGTGGGGGGTCAGTAGTTGAAAAATGTGCCATTCGCGCGACGATCTTACTACTACTATAATCGTGCGTATGGGGGGTGGTACCAAGGGGAGGGAAGGGAGAGTTTAAATATTGCATATATATCGCTTGTTGAGCACTGTCATGCATGTACGTATAATGGCGACCCATCTGAATAACATAATAATATTATATAGCAATAATTAAGCCGTACATAGAGAATATATGCGATAAATAGGCAACATTTATGGGGAAAAAGTGTGAGCGTCGGACTGGTCGCACGTTTAAGGGAGGGCAAGAAGGGGTGATAAAGGAATATTGTGTATATTGTGCCTTTTGAGCAATTTCATGATTTTTAGTGTATATGTACCAATATAGGCGACCAATCTGAATATTATACAGCAAAAAATAAGCCGCACATAGACAATAGACACAATAAGTAGGCAAAAATTATGGTGAGCACGAGGGAAGAGAGAGAAAGAGGAATAGCTCACATGACAGGTTTACACAGCACCCTAGGTGTAAGGAGGAGGAGGGGGAGAGGTAAAAATGGACCTCGATATAACTGAGACATAGCTTTATATCGCACATAATAATAATAATAATAAACGGTTTATTAAAGAATGGCAGCCTCATGAGCTGAAAATACACATTTTACAATTTAGTGGATGAACATGAGATGTACAGATATGAAGATGGTAAGCTCAGTTTACAAACAAAATAAATAAATACAATAATGATGCAGGTGCAGAATACAAATTATCATAAAATAACCATGAGAGTAAGTGATATACAGTACATATACACATTTATTTACTTACTCATATACAGAACATACGTATATACACGCACGTACGCACATACATATACATATATATATAGGAACATAAGAACATGCAGTAAGTGTACACATGTCCGTATACACATACGCTCACGTATGCACACAAACATACATACATACAAAAGCTGTTTTGGTTGGGTCAGGGTAAAGAGGTGAAGGGTAAAGAGGGTGCAGCAATTCAAGTCCGTACAGGTAGGGTCATGTACAGCCTACTACAATGGGAGGTTAATCCTCGGTAGTGTAGGTGTGTGTGTGTGTGTTAGTTTGTGTGTGTGTGTGTGTGTGACAGAAGGCGAAATATGGAAAAGCTGGGCGTTCTATTGTTAAGGGTGGAAATACATGGATGAAGATACGCGAACACTTAATAATAGATAATGCTTATGCATAGATTTATAATCAGAAGTTGCGCTAGTGAGCAATATGTTCACCTCATATGTACGTATATTTACATACATATGTGCATATGACCATATAAATACACGTACAGTACATATATATATTATATACCTTATATTCTCAACCGGGCTCGAACCATTGACATACTGTTCACTTTCATGCTTGTATATTATATGCATACAGACGTAGAAGGAGACCTATGTGAAGAGTTAACACTAATAACTAGGCCATAAACAGTAAATAAGACAGGAATAATAGGGTAGATACGCGAGGATACAAGAGAGAGAGAGAGAGAGAGAGATGTTGTGTTGTGAGACGGATTTTCACGGCAATGTCTAAAAATAGAACTGGGTGACATTCCAGTCCAGTGGCGCAGTAATTTCGGCCTTATCGAGTCGTGACTTAGGGAAATGGAAATGGTAGAGGGTGGTTAGTGGTGGTTCTGGTGGCAGTGGTGGGTGGTAGATGACAACATGGCTGGTGGTTGTAGTGGTGGTGGTGTCCTGAAACACCACCGATCTTTTAGTACGTGCACCGACCATTGCACGTGCATTACGTGCCCTCTTTGTTGCGGAAGAACATCTGTGAGTAAAAAGTAGAGGTAAGAGCGCTTTTTGATAGCCACACTCGGTCTCCCATAGCTGCTGTTGTGTCATCGTGGCGTGCAGGAGAGGGATGTGAGGGCTCCATGACAACTGCTTGATAAATGACAGTGTGGGAGCGACCGGAGTGTCTATTGTAGTGGTATCAAGAGCTATCATATAGGCCTAGTCACACTCCAATTTTTAGAGGCCTGGCTCAACGCGCGTGCGTTTGAAATCCTGGCTCTCGAGAGGACGGTCGCCGTCCACCAGTGAAACTTTGGAGATGACACTTGCCATCCTCTCCAGAGGTTTTACTGGTTAATTATCAAGAAAGGTTGATAGCCTCTGAAGTCCTATTGTAACTAAAATCACAGTGGAGCTTCAAGATGTTGGTTGCTTCCTTTCTGCCACACTAGATTACCACACCTTATTTATACACGTGACTTGATTTGGATAGAGCAGCTATATGGTCAACCAAAGGCAGCCATCTAGTTTCCACTACACTATATTTTTGGCGAAGATAATATAGAGTAACTTTATTTCACTTACAGTAATCATAAACTTTTGATCCCGGTTACACAAAGGCCGCGTACGTTCCTTGTACAAAACAAGAGAAGATCACATAAAACGAAACAGTGATAGTCCTAAGGCTGGTGGTGTAAGTGCCAATCAAGTGCAACAAACTAAACCTGGGACCATGTGGTACTTTATTTGTCCAGAAAAGGTAGGGTAACTTGTATACTCAAGATCCACAAATCAACGACAATCTTATTCATACACTATGTATCTTTTAAGTTACCAATACAGTTCCTATCCTTGTCAGACCCTATGTGTTTCTGATAGACTGTTCATGGGACAGGCTGAACATTGGTTCCATTAAAGAGGGTTTTTAGCTTCAAGTATTATCTACAGGTCAATTCTATTTTTTATGATAACCTTGACCATCGAGTTGCACTATAAAATAATAGCCGATTATTGGGTTCGTGGCTCGGCCTGGTCATATGACAATTTTTTTTATTCATTATAGCTCTATTAGTATACTAGCTAGGCGTTAAATGCCTCACTGCAAATATCCTTCCTTGTACTTAGTTACTAGTGTGTGATTGTGGGTGTATGTGTGAATGGCAGTAGGCTACATGACCACGAGTCTGTGCGGGTGGTAGGGGATGAAACTTGTTCTAAATTAAACTATCACTATAAAGCTCCTTGGTGGTCTAATTGGTTTGATAATGGTCCACTATGCTGCAGGCACGAATCCGAGGCTCAGCAAGGTAATACATACAAAATATTAATTCTTTAGGACTTTATTAGTTTACAAATGCGCCCCAGGTGCAAATACCCTTATCTAGTACTTAGTTACTAGTATTTGAGAGCAGATGGATGTGTGAACGGCACTAGGTTACGTGAGCACGAGTCAGAGCAGTTGGTAGTGGAAGGAACTTGCTACAACAGAAACTATAACTTTTAAGCACCTTGTTGGTCTAGTTGGTTTGGCGTGGGTCTGGTTTCGAGGCTCGGCCAGGTAATACATGTTTTAATTATACTATAATTATATGGTCCTATTATTCTCTTTATCAAATATAATTCTTACTTACATATTTGCATGTAGTTACTATATATATCTACTCTGAATCTATTTATATTTATACCAGTTAACATATTCATAATCGTCAATGTATTCTCGATATTGTATATCCCTATTGTATAGGAGAAAAACATGAAGATATTTAGACTGTATCTATGTGGTGTCAGGTCGTGGCTAGATAAAACCTTCATGCAGTGTTCATGTGACGCCTAGTCAGCATAACGTGACTTCTGATCATGTGTTATGGGTTCTAGTTGGAGCTGTTACTAGGGAAGTATCTTTTGAATTGTAGGTCACGCCTCTTACAGCAGGTATTCGATATGATTTTTTAATGCAAATTACTGAGTGGATTCACATAAATTTGGGGGTTTAGCCCGAGGTGATAAATGGCTGTGGATTTCGTGTGTGGAGCATCGTGTAACGGGGTCATTTATCAATTCAATAACTAGCAAACCCGTACACCTCTTACGACACCACAAATGCCTCTGATACTTATAATCAATTCAATTTCACTATTAAGATTGAAGTAGACTTTGTAAAATTACTAAGAAGTTATATAATATATATATATATATATATATATGTATACATTTTGAGTATACATCACAAATACACGTGAGCCACTAAATGTTTCTAATCTCTCAGTGGGGTTCGAACCGCCGACCGTCAGGACGATAGCCGACGCTTTAATCAACTACACCACGGCAGTCTAAAAGACACTCAACCCTCTATCCTATTTATGTTAAGGAGAAGGGAAACCCACTAGGCGAATATATTTCAATTCATACCAAGTCGTAGGATCCATATTCCAGAATACCATACAAGGATTTCTGAGTGTCCCGACGCAACTTGGGCCGAAATTGATTTAATTTAATTCTAACCCACCAAGCATGAGAGTTACAAATATTGAGTATATATCACAAATACACGTGAGCCACTAAATGTTTCTAATCTCTCAGTGGGGTTCGAACCGCCGACCGTCAGGACGATAGCCGACGCTTTAATCAACTACACCACAGCAGTCTAAAAGACACTCAACCCTCTGTCCTATTTATGTTAGGAGAAGGGAAACCCACTAGGCGAATATATTTCAATTCATACCATGTCGTAGGATCCATATTCCAGAATACCATACAAGGATTTCTGAGTGTCCCGACCCAACTCGAGTCTTTGAGACTGCCGTGGTGTAGTTGATTAAAGTGTCGGCTATCGTCCTGACGGTCGGCGGTTTGAACCCCACTGAGAGATTAGAAACATTTACTGGCTCACGTGTATTTGTGATATATACTCAATATTTGTAACTCATGCTTGGTGGGTTAGAATTAAATCAAATCAATTTCGGCCCGAGTTGCGTCGGGACACTCAGAAATCCTTGTATGGTATTCTGGAATATGGATCCTACGACTTGGTATGAATTGAAATATATTCGCCTAGTGGGTTTCCTTTCTCCTTAACATAAATAGGATAGAGGGTTGAGTGTCTTTTAGACTGCCGTGATGTAGTTGATTAAAGCGTCGGCTATCGTCCTGACGGTCGGTAGTTTGAACCCCACTGAGAGATTAGAAACATATATATATATATATATATATTTATACATATATATATATATATATATATATATATAGTTTTGCTCATAACGAGGGTGGCGGCAGACTTCTACCTACAAATAATTTACGAACACCTTATGGTGGCTAGTGAGCGGTCCTGTCCACCCAGGATACACCCATACCTCTTTCATACATGCTACTTACCCGCTACTGTGGTATTACGTAAAGTTAACTAGTATATTTAAATATGTCTGTCTTTGCATTCAATTCTTATTGAGGTGTCTAGTAACGTAGTTTGGCCTTGGTACACGCGACTCTCCTACGACGCCGGTAAAACTTCGAATCCCCCCCCCCCTTGGTTCTCCAGCAGCTTCTTGAGGGCGGCCATCTTTCTAGTTGTCCAATCCATTTGACTGCAGCCCAGGCTGAGGTCCTATCAGTGGCGGTATAGGACGTCTGTTGGGTGATCGAGGTTCTTTGTGGGATGAAGTTGGACCCGAAATTGCTGCGAGCCGGCATTTTGTCTTTTTAATACACTTAGAACATAGAACAAAAACTTACTTGCATTAAACTTTATTCAGAAAATAGCATATAGGCTATCCAGGTCAATAATCCTTTGGATGGTGTGGTGAGAGAGTTACCTAACCTGGCACACAGGGGCTCCTGTATAATTATGTTCACTACAAACGTAGGGAACATACTGAAGGGAAGGCTTGTTTTTTGGGACTCCCTTTTTCCTCATGTCTAGCTCCATTTTGATGATGATTTTGAGATATTTTGCGCCATTAAGGTGTCTGTTTTCTTCTGGCGAGCTATAGTGAGCCTGTATTTTAGAAAGACATTCTCCTACCAAATAATGTACAGTTTTTATCTGGAAGGGAGGAGTTGGGGGATTTTTAAAAGCTTGATGGAAGGCTTTGGAGGAAACTATACATAATTAAGTAATATATAAATAAATTAACAAATATATACAAATCTATACAAATCTCCCCTTAATAAAAAACCGTAAGCAGACTAATTGAACATACACCAATAGAGATAATAAGAGAATAATACGTGGTTAACAAAACAAAAAGGAGGAAGCAATCATCAAAGCGAAAGAGGAAAAAGAGGCAAAACAGTAAAAGGAGTGAGAGAGAAATGAGATGAAAGGAGTGGTTTAAACAAATAAAACGGTGGAGAGAAAATAATCGCAAATAATGACGAGAGAGAGAGAGAGAGAGAGAGATTAATTATTGCCAAACTCGTAAATTTCCGCTGCCCACGGCTAATTTGAGATAATCTCCATGAATATTGATGGTTATTATTTGTTGGAGATAACATTGTCCATTTTCGAAACACGGGAAATAATCGTATAAATGTGCTAATAGTAATTGAACGATAACAAAATATAAGAATTATTAGGGGCTCGAGACACATGGGGTTATACATTTGTATATCATTATTATTTTAGGTTTGGTCGACTTGCGTGTTTATATGACCAGTTTAATTATGGAATATTATTGGGATGAATATTTAAATATAATTAAAAATATATCTTCATTAGTGGAGAGTGCACTAAAGTGCACATTACTGTATGGGGGTGAAATAATAAATTAAATAACTATATTAATTTTGTATTCACATAATACACGTTAGTATAATTATATAGACATGTTTTCCTGGTATAGTATTATCAATTCTGATGTTTTAGGTTCAAATTCTGGTCGAGTGGATACATTATTGGTAATTATGTGCAGTACAATAGCATGAGGAACTTACAAATGTAACTCCAATATAGTATGTATATGAACAGTACATATATACAGTATATTATAGGCTTGATTCCCGAAGGGATAAGAGGAAGCCTAATATTAGTAAGTGGCCTCGTAATCAATGACGTACTGCCGATATATATATATTTGGGGCGTTGCCGTCCACGTAATTGCCATTTATAAAGACTATCTGTTCACCAAGACTCCAAATACTTTACATTATAGGAGGCATGATCAATTAATTCTGCTCTCTCTTGGAAGGACCATATTACCAGTCTTGCTAAGGCAGCCTCCCAGAAGCTGGGTGTGCTCAACTGCCTCAAGGGGTTCTTTACCCCTTCACAGCGTTTTGCTCTGTTCAGGGGCACAGTGCGTCCTTGTATTGAGTATTTTTCACATGTGTGGGGATGATCCTCTCAAACCGCACTCCTAGACAAAGTAGAAAGGATGCCTTTCGTATCATTAACTCCTGTCCACTCACCAACTCTCTGCAACTTCTCTCTTTTTGACTCAATGTTTCATCTCTCGCAATTCTATCGCTACTACAATAATTAGTGTTCCTCAGAGCTCTCCCAGTGTACAATATACCACCTCTATGTAGGGTACGTAGTAACCGTACTGCAACACAATCCCGCCCTTACTCTGTACAATTCTGTAACTCAAGAGTGAAACGTTACTCCCAATCTTTCTTCTATTCAACAGATGAGCTCTGGAACTCTCTACCTGAATCCATCTTTCCCTCATCCTATGACTTAAATTGCTTCAAACTCCGTGTGTCCAGGCATTTTGGCTCGAATTTTCCTTGATTGTGTTGGCCCTGTCACTTTCACCACTGGGGAAGGCACTCGTCGCAGGCAGTTTTGCCTATTGTCTCCCTCATCCACATGGAAAAAAAAAATTAAACGTCAATTGAATCGGCTGTCACTATGAACAATAAAATAAGAATAACATTCAGCTTATGTTTTATGCTTACCATCCCTTGCATGTTCAGCCTCGCTGCCAGATTCTCGGGAACATTTTGATCTGATATCTTAGTTTTGACACAAAGGGAGGCTCAATTTCGTAATTGATTCTGAGGTAATTTATATATATTAAGTGTTTTCTCTTCCTTTCGAGGATCAAACCTATCATTTAACAGTGACCCCTCTATGAATGATGTACTGCCAAATACTGAAGGCGGGACATTCCTATGTAGATTAATCCATGCAATCAAGAAAAAACAACGGAATTTCCTCTTAATAAACACACACATATATATATATATATATGGAGGTTAAATCACAAATACGTGTGATCAAATTGAAACAATGGAACACCAAGCGTTTGTCTATTCTCTGAAGACATCTTCAGGGTAATACAAGAAAACAGGGGGGGAGTGAGGCTTAAATACCCGTCCTAATTCATCTGTAAGTTGCTAACTAGCATATAAATACAAAAAAGTGTTGCCATCCTACTTCCTATTGCCATATTTTTAGGAACATACTTATTTTACATACAAAATTAATGTATTACAAATTATATATACATATACAGATATGCATAAACATTGAAATATGCCTAACAATACAATCTATTTTAATCATATTATATACAATTTGATACAAATCAATGAACTTGAGAAAAACAAAATCAGTACAATGCAAAGCATAACATTTAGTATGAACGTATACAGAATACCCAATATGAAATTATAACATGATACGCACAACACAGTGAACTAATAAAAATATATGATAGTAATGATACCACGATATGTGCTGTAATACACAATGAACACAACTATATATACGAATATAATAAAACAGGATTCTGCAGATAGCAGCTTGGCCCACACAAACTTATATCTAACTTATGTAAATATGAAGAAATACATGTAGATATACATTTAATTACATATACATAAACATACACATACAATTACACGCATACATTACATACATACAAATAATAATTGCATATATAAGAACAAAAGCAAAATGGGAGTCTGCAGAAAGCCGATTGATCCACACAAAGCAGATCCTGCTCACACCCAACCCTAATTATAAGGCCGGATTATAGGCCCAACTCACTAATACTATGGGGACTGACCTCACCAAAATGGTCAGATCAAAATAAGGAAAAAGGAGTTTGTAGAAAGCCGAATGGTCCACACCCGGCAGATCCCCCTCACAACTAAACAGTAGATATACATACACACACACACACACACACATATACATACATAAACATGCATATATACAATAATAATTATTATTATACACAGAAAGGAAAAACATAGTGATCATACCTCACGTGTACACTATTAACCCATACTGTACCGGTGACTTCCTCTTCTTTACATTGTGGCAACTTTTAGACAATTAAATTCAGCTTAGGAAGGATCTCTAGCAGTAATAAGGCTTCAAACTATCTCGACCAACCCTTTTAACTACCGCAGATCCCTCCTAAGCTGCATAATATCGTCTGCATATAGCTAGAATAAAAGATAACACACGTCGCTGGTACTCAGAGGGTTAAGTAGATACCTAAGTCACTAATAGTATGACGATTGAGACCTCACCAAAAGGGTCAGATGTCAAACTACAAGCTGTTTCAGTCTATAATCTGACGGTCTGAACATCTGTTTCTAGCTCTTTTTATTATATCATTTTCATGGAGGAGATTTAGCAGGATGTTATCTATTTTGTAAAGGCCATCATTTAGATTCATAGTGTTTCTATATACTCTGATCAAGGTGGACTCAGCAAATAGTCTTTCATAATAGCAGCTTGACCAGTAGATCATCTTAGCCTCATCCCAATTAATATGATGGTTTTGTCTTTGTTTATGTTTAAATATACCATTAGATTCTTGAGCTGACCTTACTGATTGTTAGTGTTGTTTAACTCTCACCTCTAATAATTTTGTAGTTTATCCTATGTATAATTATGTCATTACATCCTTTACACGGAATGAAATATACACCACCTGCATCATTTTAGGCCTGGTTTTGATCAAAGTTGACTTGACGGAGTTTTCATATTTGAATACTACATTTATATTCAAATTCTTGAGAGATGTTGCGAGAGGTGTTAATTCTTCGTGATATGGCAAAACTAAGATAGTTTTCGTTGAATAGGGAGCTTTACTACTTACATTATAGAAGGTGTTTTCAGCTTTGGCTAGACTTTGATCAACAAGACTTTCAGGATAGCAGTGTTTTGGCTAGATTATATATTTGTTTGTATTCGTTATCTATGAATTATGGGTTACATATCATTAATGCTCTTAGAAACATACATGAACTAATTGGCAGTTTTACTTTAATATGATGGTTGAAGAAAAAATTAATATAGGAATCTACACGAGTCGGCTTTCTATATACTTTAAATTTTAAGTGACCATTATTATTTATAATCATTGTATCAAGGAAAGGTAGTTATTGTTTACTTCTTCTTCAATTTTGAATGAAATCGAGGGGACAAGATCGTTAAGTTTATTAAGGAATGAATGGTGATTTAGATTGGTAGGCCAGACACAACATGTCGTCAACATATCTTAACCATGGGAGTCTAAAGTTACATATTTTAGGTAAAAACCAATTCTCAAAATATTCCATAAACAGGGTAGAAATGATTGGAGAGAGTGGATTTCCCATTGCGCAGCCAAATGTTTGCCGAAAAAAACTTCCATTCACAGTAAAGTTAGTGTTGAGGACGCACAATTCAATTAGCTTCATGAAAACATTTTTTCTTATTGGCAAAGCTAAATTCGGCAAATCATCTTTCAAAAACCTAGTAAGTCATGAACTGGCACTTTTGTAAATAAGGAATTAACATCAAAACTTATTTGTTTGCAAGGTGAATTATTGTGTCTAATGTAACTAATTATATCACTGGAGTTTTTTTACATGTGAATCGTGCCAATTATTGGGGATAACAGCTTACTAAGCCATTTAGATAATGTATAAGTGGCAGACCCTACTGAACTGATGATAAGTCGAAGAGGTTTATAAGATTTATGGGTTTTGAGAAGGCTTTACATGTAATTTTACCCACAGTCCTCGATTAAGGTGATTTTCAAATCTGGAAGTACATTGCATAATTATTCTAGAGTAAAAGATAGAATTCCAGTTGAATTGTCGTCTTCTATTGTTTACCAATATAGGTGTGCTAGCTGTAAGGCTACATATATAGGAAAAACGAAGAGACTTTGAAAACTAGAATGTATGAACATCTTGACAAGTCTGTTCGAACAGACCGACTTTTATCTAAGCCACTTCACTCGGCTATTCGAGACCACTCACATGAATTAGATCACCCTATAAATAGAGACAAGTTTTCAATTTTAACTCCTCTCGGGATTGTCCCAAGTGGAAGCTAGAGAAGGAGGTCTGTACAGTCAAGGCCACTACGGGAGTCTCTTATTTCGAAGCTAGGAAGAAGGTGGAGGAATTGCATGCAACTCCTAGCCAAATGTTTCCTATGCTTCGGCGGCGATCTCTCGGCCTCAGATGTGCTTTGTGGGGACTCAGACTGATCCTCTCCCTCCTGCTACACCTGTTCAGTCACAGCCACCTCTTGCCCACTGTTCCTCCTCTACTTCTACCAGTTTCTACTGCTCCCACTGACTCTACCACTTTCACTATTTCTCCCGCTTCCACTGACTCTACCGCTACCTCAGTATCTGACTATCCTACTCCATCTACCTCTTCTCCTCCTGTTGCTTCATCCTCTGATTCTGATTCTGCCTCAGTGCGGGATAAGTCCTCTTATGCCCACGCTGCTGCTTCTTCTCCTCCCCCTCCTACTGGGAAGAATGGCAAGTCTGATATGAATAAAGTAGACGTGCCGTTTTGCCCAAAATCAAAACGGCATACCCAACTCTGCGATGGGTTACCATCATCACTACTAATACCATCATTAATCACAATCATTACTACTACTGCCATCATCACTACAACTGCCACAATCATCACGACTACTGTCATCATCACCATTACTATGATCATCATCACTACTACAATTACAATCATCACTACTACTGTCACCATTGTCACTACCATCTTAATCACTACTATCATCATTGATACTACAACTATCAACCATCATTACTACTATCATCACCACCATCTTACAATCATCATTACTACTGTTAACATCATCACTACTACTATAACCATCATCATTACTATTGTCACAAGTATTACCATCATGTATCCTATCACCATCATCACTACTGCTGCCATCATCACCATTACTATGATCTTCATCATCACAACTATTGTCATCATCACTACAACTTTCACCATCATCACTACTACTCACCATCATCACTAATACTCACATCATCAGCACTACTGTCATTATTATCACTACAACTATCATCATTACTTGTCACCATCATCACTACTATTATGACCATCATTATTACTACTAGTACTGTCACCATCATATCACTAAAGTAGGAAAGCGTCCGACCAATCAGGGCGCTCCTTCGTGTTGAACTTTTTGGGCCACAAACGTCCAAATTCCCAGCATGACCACCTGTGACCCTCCTACATCTACCTCATTTGCTCCTTGTACCGGATCTCCTACTTGCCTTTTGTCAGACAACTTAGTGCCAGCATCTGACTCCCGTAAGCCACTAAATGACAAAGGCAATCAACTTCCTGGCACTTACTTTGGAGAAGGAGAGCGAGAGAGGACTGAGTCTAAACTGCAAGTCACGCTTGCTAAAGCACAATTAGCAGCGCGAATCGGGGCAGCAAATCAGCGCGCCGGCCCCCCCTATAAAGGGAAGGGGACGAGAGCCGCTCGGGGTCAGACGGGCACCACGCCTCGAGGAAGCAACACCTCTCCTCCCAGCCTCCCCCTCTCCTGCGGGCACACCAGGAACCAAGGCGATCACCACAGTAGCCTTCCAGCCCACACAACAGTTCCAGTAGCAGAGCACTCGAGTCCTGCATCACTCTCACCAACCCGGAGGATACACCATCAGTATCCCTGGGCCTGTCGCCATATTGCATGCCTGCACACCCGCAGCCAGCAACTTCATCCAGGACGACAGGAGATGGCTAAGAGTGACAACCTTCCAGACCACTATTGGCCAGCTTTGAGGTGGTAGTGCAGCCAGAACGCCCACCACGAGCAACAGACTTTTAATCCGGACCCATATTGGGCCCGCAGAGGAACCAAGAAAAAGAGAGAGGGGAATTTGACTAATTTGGGGGATCTTCAATAAAAATATGTGTTCTTATAGAACAAACGAAAAGAGAAATAGACTTGACTAAGAAATAGAATAAACGGATGATGTGTTATGTGTAACTAGTGTTTATTGATAGAAAGGGCTCCAAGCCATTAGCTACCAAGTATTTAGGATCTTATAGGAAGTTCTTTAATTAACGTAAGAGGAACAGAGATTAAATAACAACTATTGGGTTCAGGGGAAAATAGTGAATAATTGTTTTAGAGATGAGCTTCAGCTAGGGTTATAAGAATTATATTGTAAGGACACACGTCCGGATTAGATTGTAAGGACACACGTCCGAAATTATATTGCAAGGACACACGTCAGAATTATATTGAAGGGACACTAGTCCGAATATGTTTAACGTAACTTATCATCGATAAAGGAACTTCATGATTAGTCTTGCTACCTCCTAGCTCGGTTGAGTGACCGTTAAGATTAGGTCTTTTGAAATAGAAACTAACGTAAGGGCGTATCCGGCTCTTGAAGCTACCAGAAATATTGTCCGGGGAGCAATGTCGTATTCCGGTGTAATATTGTATTAACAAAGAGTTTATGTTCATGTGTAACTGACTACGCGTTCGATGTTGTAAGAGAACTAAGAGTTAAAGATTATATCCTTTATAGAGAGTTAAACGGCCTACGAGCCAGTGTTGTATTCCGGTGTAATATTGTATTAACAAAGAGTTTATGTTCATGTGTAACGGACTACGCGTTCGGTGTTGTAAGGGAACTAAGAGTTAAAGATTATGTCTCTGATAGAGAGTTAAACGGCCTACGGACTAGTGTTGTATTCAGGTGTACTATTGTATTGACAAAGCTTTTATGTGCATGTGTAACGGACTACGCGTTCGGTGTTGTAAGGGAAATGTGAGTTAAAGATTATATCCTTTATAGAGAGTTAAACGGCCCACGGGCTGTGTTGTATTCAGAGGGGCTATTGTATGAGCCGAGAGTGGTGTTCGTAACGCCCGGGAAAAGGTTAGCCATTTGGGAGTTTCGGAAGCGGATATAGAAATATATATTATTTGTCCACTTGCATTTAGGATTAAGAAATTAGTAGTAGTTTGAGTCAGAGCAGCCCAGGTCTCTTAGAAGACATCGAAGGGCACGGCGATCATTATAAATTCAGTCTGGTAACCTACGATGTATCTAAGTCGAAGCGAGGCATTACCTGAATAGCGGGCATCCGAATAGTATGTGAGGGAGCTCTTGGGTTCATAAGAACATAAGAACATAAGAAAATGGGAGTCTGCAGAAAGCCGATTGGCCTAAGCAAGGCAGACCCCTGTCCCACACAACCCCAATTACAAAGCCCAATTATAGGCTCAACACTCTAATACCCTGAGGATCATCTTACCAAAAAGGTTAGAGATTAACGCAGGATTACGGGGGTCTGCAGAGCGCTGATTGGCCCAACCCTGCTGATCCCCCTTCACACCCAACCCTTCTCGTCCATATGCTTATCCAATTTTATCTTAAAGCTCCCTATCGTTTTTAATCCCACTATAGCACTTGGTAGTCCATTCCACCCATCTACAACTCTGTTACCAAACCAATATTTGCCTATATCTTTTCTGAAACGAAATTTATCTAATTTGAAACCATTGGTACGAGTTCTTTCGCTATCACTGAGCTTTAGTACATTTGTCATGTCCCCTTTGTTAATCCCACTAACCCACTTGAACACCTCTATCATATCCCCTCTAACTCTGCGTCTCTCTAACGAATGTAAGCCTAATTTCTTCAACCTTTCTTTATACGGAAGATTTCTAATATTATGGATCATTTTTGTCATTCTACGTTGTACTCTCTCCAATGAATCTATGTCCATTCTGTAATAAGGACACCAAAATTGAACAGCATAATCCATATGGGGTCTCACTAATGACAAGTAAAGTTTTAAGATAACATCAGCAGTTCTGTTACTCACACTCCTTGAGATGAACCCGAGAATCCTGTTTGCCTTGTTTCGAACGCTTATACACTGTTGTCTAGGCTTCAAATCATTGCTAACAAACACACCTAGAGCTTTCTCACAATTCGAGTTTTCTAATTCCACATTAGCTAGTTTATATTTAACATTTGTATGCATCTTCCCTATCTTTAATACCTTGCATTTGTCAATGTTAAACTTCATCTGCCAATTTACTGACCATTCGTGTAAGGTATCTAGATCCCTTTGGAGGCACTCTATATCTCTATCTGAATCAATTGATCTCCCCATTTTGGTACCGTCTGCAAATTTACTTATCCTACTAGTTATACCTAAATCAAGGTCATTTATGTATATAACAAACAACAGAGGACCTAATACAGATCCCTGGGGGACACCACTTTTGACTGCTCCCCATTCTGACTTCGTACCATTTATGCTGACTCTCTGCTTCCTACCAATTAGCCATGACCTAATCCATCCCAACAACGCCCTACCTATTCCATGCGCCTCAACCTTTCTCATCAATCTCTCATGGGGAACTCTGTCGAAAGCTTTACTGAAATCTAAATATATTATATCATATGACTTGTCATTATCTACTGCTTCATATACCTCTGAGAAAAAACTAAGCAAATTAGTAAGGCAAGAACGTCCCTGAGTGAATCCATGCTGAGAAGAATTTATTAAATTAAATGTATCTAAGTGGTTTCTAATTTTACTAGCAATAATTGACTCTAGAAGCTTTCCTATGATTGATGTAAGACTAATGGGACGGTAATTGGATGCTATTGATTTGTCACCTTTTTTGAAGATCGGAACTACGTTTGCAAGCTTCCAAGCTTCTGGAACTATACCTGTCTCCAATGACTTGTTAAATAAAAATGTTAATGGGTAACTTAACTCATCCCTACATTCTTTTAATACTCTAGCATATACCTCATCAGGACCAGGCGATTTATGAGGTTTCAGTCTGTCAATTTCCTTAAGCACATCATTTCTACTTATAGTAACCGTACTTAACCTATTTTCTATACTATCGCTATATACCTTACGGACTTCTGGAAACTGTGCCAAATTTTCATTAGTGAAAACGGAAAGAAATTGACTATTTAATGTACTGCACATTTCTAAATCATGTTCTGTCATTTCTCCTATCGAAGTTTTAAGGGGACCAATTACATCTCTAACCTTGGATTTATATAGTTGGTAAAAAGCTTTAGGATTTTTTTTGAGTCATTGGCAACCTTAATTTCATAATTTCTTTTTTCTTTCCTAATATCCTTTTTTACCTGTCTTGATAGATTCTGATAGTAAGCAAGTAGGTGAATTTCGCCTTTTCTAATTTTTCTATATATTCCTCTCTTTTGTCCTAGAAGATCTAATAGTCTATTATTCATCCATTTGGGTTGGTTCTGTGTTGATCTAAATTTTCTTTTGGGGATGTATTTATTTTTGCGCATTGAATACTGACTTGATAAAATTATCGTATGTATCTACCAAGGTTGACGTCTCTTCCTGACTTAAGATGACAGGTGCCTGAGAAGGGGTACACTCATTTGGACACCTGGATCGACTTAATTTTTGACCATAGGGTCCGCTAATAGGGCTCTTCTTAACCCACCATAATTGGCTTTTCTAAAGTCAGGTATTAATGTTGTATTCTCTCTGATATTACCTTTCCATTGTATATTAAAATACACAGAATTGTGGTCACTATTTCCTAGGTGGTCCCCTATCTCTACATTATTTACCATATGTTCATTGTTACTGAAAACTAAATCGAGAATATTATTACCTCTAGTCGGCGTATCTATGAATTGAAATAAAAAACTATCTTGTACTACCTCTATAAACTCCTCAGAATCAGAGTCTCCTATTTGATGCTGCCAATCTATATTCGGAAAATTAAAATCCCCCATAATGCACACATTGCTAAACCTTGATGCCATTTTAATTTCCTCCCATAATGACGTTCCGTCATTTCTACTCATATTTGGCGGTCTATACATAACTCCAATAACTATGGTCTCACTACCTTCGTTAACCTCTACCCAAACACTTTCATTATCGTTATTTAGTCTAATACCTGATTTAATACAGCTTTTTAATGTACTCCTGACAAACACTGCTATACCGCCACCCCTCTTACTTGTTCGGTCATATTTAAACAAACTATATCAAATTTTGCTAAAAAATGCCTGGTTTCTGTATTAATCCACGTTTCAGTTAGCGCTATTATGTCTATATTTTCTTTGCTAACAAGGGCTCTAAGTTCGTTCATTTTGTTACATAGACTCCTACAGTTTGTGTAATATACTCTCAATTTACTTCTTTTCTTTATACCTAATTTACCTTTGTTTTTAGCGACATTTTCATCTTCCGTTGCACCATCACTACTATCATTTGCATTATAGTCATCATTTTTAGCATGAGACTGAATATCCTTATCGCTTTCGCCTGACGCTAAAATTGTTTCATTTAACCTCTCATTTACACTCTCAATATTTCTGTTCAAAACCCCACAACCACCCTATCTAAAGAACTAGCTAATGTAGAAACCCCTAACCGTGAAAGATGAACCCCATTCCTTGCGTACATCCCATCTCTCCCATAGAAACTATCCCAGATATCAATGAATGGTATTGCTTTTTCTTTGCAATATTTCTCCAAACGGCAATTGACACCAATCGCCCTGGATGTCCATTCCTTGGGAACTCCTCTTCTGGGTAGGATACAATGTACTACAGGGATCCCTCCCTTCATCCTAACTTTATCTAACACATCCCGATACTGCTGCAGCAGTTCCTCACTTCTACCCTTACCAACATCATTACTCCCGGCACTGAGACAGATAATGGGGTTATCTCCACTATCTTCCAAGATGTGGTCCATCTTCTCTAAAACCCTCCCAACTCCATGGCCAGGCAGACACACAACCTTCTTAAGTTTAGTGCGGGTAGCCCTAACTAAATGTCTTACCATGGAGTCGCCCACAATCGACACAGACTTACCTTCTCGGGACACAGACTTACCTTTCCCTCGGGAGGATCCAGCAGCTGCAGTTGGAGAACCCCCGGTGGTGGCAGAAGCTCCCTTGGTGGTGGTGGGGGTAGTGGTGGTGGTAGGTAGCACAGCGTCAGAGGTTGGAGCTGAGTCGGCGGCAGGCACTTCGGTTATCCCTCCCTTATCCTGACTATCTTTTCCCTCACATTCCAACGTACCATCTATCACGGGACAACGTCTTATTCAATTCGCGTACTGAAATCATTTAGACCAGAACAGGAAGTAGGCTATTGGACTAGTAGTTAGATTTAGAGTTCGTTCTATTAAATAAACTATACAAACTTTAGCAACTGTCGAATTATTCCCCCACAGGTATTAGGAATAAATTACAACACTTAGCACTTCTGTTGCAATTACACGTGCCATCAGTCGTTTGTCTACAGGAGGGGTGAAAATCGCGAATCATTGCCGACCGTTGAGTCATGAAGTGAGAGACACGCGAGCCATACATCCTCCTCTCTCGATGCCTAGAGGGAGACTGAAGCCTGTCTCTCTCTCTCTCTCTTTCCCCACGCACTACACACACGTAGGATCACACCTTGGGAACGGTTTGGAGATATTGGCGCAGTAGATACTCCGATAAACGAGGGTAAAAGAGGAAAAATAGGTGATAATTGAAAGGGGCGGGGAAGGAGGGGGTTTTGACACATGTGGAGGAGTGATAGAGGTATGGAGGGGAATTATCTCACTTAATCACATATTCCCATGTTTTAAGTGCTACTGGGGCCTTTTAAAAGTATTTTTTTAGGCCTTAGATCTTAACCCGTTGAGACCCAGCGTCGCACGTGTTGCGTCGGCAGTCTTTGATCACCAACTCCCAGCGACGCATCACGTGCGTCCGACATATAAAAAACACTTACGTGGCTCGTAAGGTAGGAAATGGCGGGAGAATAGGAGGGGGCGGTACCGTAGTGTGTGGGGGAGCCGGGCCAGTAGGTGTGAGCGGGCCGAGACAGCCGCGCGGCTGGTGGTGGTGGGCTTAGTGGGGATAGTTTACACCCCTAGTTTACCGCCACTTTGAACCTTCATTACTCCGGTCGTATGGGAGCTAGAGGCTTGAGATTTATGTGAGATACTCCTTAGGATGTATGCCGTACAATCCCATACTCAGTTTTTACACTAGTGCTCCCGGGCGGGTGGTCATGCGGGGGAGACGAACTATTGAAACCCCCCCCCCCCGCCCCCCAAATGACCGAAATGAGTTTTTTTTATTTGTGTGTTCATTTCTCACCATTCTCTTCCATTTTGGCTCAACAAATTTTTTTGAAGCTCCCCCCCCCAACCCCCCACCGGCCCCCCCCCCCCAAAAAAAAATGTCAGAGGTGATTTTTTTTTGTTTTTTTTTCATTTCTCATCCTTGTCTTCCATTTTAGCAAACAAAAAAAATAAGTGAAAATGGCTTGGGACTGGGGTGAACAAAATATTATAACTAGCCGGGGCTCAACGGGTTAAGAGGTTCGTCGCCTTTCACCACCAAAACCTCTTGAGAGTGTTCATGCCATTCCTGGGTTAAACACTGCCATTCCTATAGAAGACATGAGGGTCATGGGGTGGCGATTTATGTCCATAAATTACTTCCCCGCTCAGCAGTGCCTCTTGTTTCTGCCCTGGAAGCTGTCGCATGCAGGGTAAAAATTTGAGGCACGTACCTGACTTTTTGCTCTCTGTATTGTCCTCCTCAGGTTCCGATTGATGATGATTCTTTTGTGACGCCTGCAGCTTGGCAGAACGTCACGTGGGCTCAGCCGCTCGCTTGCACTCGCCAGGGCAGTGTATTTGGCTACAGTCTATCTACAATGTTGTACTTTCTTTCTTGTGAATCGTCATGTCACAGGCAGTACAGAAGTAGTCTTTATTTTTGTCTGTGACAATGCATTATATTTTATATCATGAGTTGAACATAAGATGCATTGTAGTGAAGGAGAGAGAGAGAGCAAGGGGGTAAGTGAGCGTTGCTTCCCTCCTCCCTCCTCCCTCCTGGAGGAGTTTCTCGCCGTGTGGGCTTTCTCTCGGTTTTGATTGGCTGGTGGCTCCTGGCGCCTTCTGCAGGCCTGCTGTCTGGTGACGTAGCGGCCTGTGATTGGCTGACCACCATGCCTTTGTGTGTGATCCTGGAGGGGTCCCGAGGAGCTACTCTCTTCAGAGCTTGCTTGACCAGCATACCCTTAACATATCCCTTGCCCTGTCCCCGACTTCTACCTATAGAGCACTTTCTCTCCCTCTCAACTTCTTACCTCTCATTCTTCCTCTCTATTTAATATCATAACTCCCCTTTGGTTCTGCACGATTTCATATATCGACCATCGTATTATATGCTGAAGCTCTCAGATATTATATGTTTAGTTAGGCATTTTGGAGGGGTTACCATTTGGTCTGTAGAGGTTCGACACACTCACGGTGTCTCCCTACCTATTCCTTGGCTGTCTGCTGGGCTATTTAATGCTAGACTGGGGTAAGGCTACTTGTGTTGTGATTTCCGATGTGTAACAGGTTTTGTTGGACCTGTACAATCACAATGGAGACGTGGGAAGCCTAGGTGGTCTTTCTGACTGTGTACCTTGTGAGTTTAGCACTGTGCTGCAAGTGAGGGCTTTTGCCTCTGCCACCCAGCACTGTGCTAACTCGTTTTGTTTTGACTTTGAGAGGGTCGCCAGGAGAGAACCAGATACTAGCGATCTGGATCTCTCAAGAGAGCACCCCGTCAATTAACGTAATTTGGCCGCACAGTCTTAAGGACCTCGCTAGGCTACGAGCCGCTTGCTCAGCCATTGTTTCCTAGCCTACGACATCCCAGCTAGACTTTATTAGCCTAGCAGACACCCGTTTAGAATTATAAGCTCTTATGTTATGTATGCAGTATTCTTATTCACATTGACTGTAAGCCTTGGTTGTTGTTGAGTTGCACAACCTGAGCACGTTTTTTGAGTTGCCTGACTAAGTACTTCTTTTGTTGTTGGAGATAATACTAGTGTTCATTTATCGTTATTCCTGTGTCAGTTAACACTGTCTGCCTCTACACTTGTCCTATATTGTCCCTGCTTTATATAACAGTTCAAAATCCGATACGATCATCTTACCCCAGCATCAGACTTTCTTCAGAAGATTCCTGCTCGATGCTTTGGGACTTTCGTTCACTTTCTTTAGTATAGGAGTGACAGTTCATTATTGTTTAGAGTAACTTTAAATATACCTTCTTCTAGTTTGCATTAAATCATTGCAGTGATTTAATTAAGATCTCTATCTTTTCCTTGTATACCTTATTAACGTAATTGTATGTTGTTGTGATCAGGCTGTATCAGAGATCATCAGCCTGTAGTAGTAGTGCACTTATACCGAGTTATAGGATACCCCGTTATCGCAGAATTAACTCTGGAGGGTATAGGTGTTTTTTGTGCGCCGGCATTATAAGTTCGAGGGTTGGATCTAGTGTTACCGTTGTGGCTGTGTGCCTTTCTAGTCCAATGATTAAGAGCCCTTGTTTTATACGAGCCCCAGGTCGTAACACTTTCCTTTCTCTTTTTGATTCATTGCCCAATTCAAAATTAATTTTAGGCGATTTCAATGCACATCATCATCAATGGGGTAGTATGAGGTGTGATGGTCGCCGCAAACAAATAGCTAAAGTTTTACTTCCATCTGACCTCTGTGTTTTGAACGATGGTAATGCGACTCCTGTAGACGATCGTACGGGCCATACATCATGCATTGACCTGCCTTTGTCGTCTCCCGTAATACTACCTAACATCACTTGGGGCACTTTCGACGATTCAATGGGAAGTGACCAATATGTCTTTCTTATTCATGCGACTTTGTTCCTCCACCGCCGCCCATTAAATTCAACTTTAAGAAAGCAGACTGGGGTGCCTTCTCTAGAATCGCTAACTTTGATATTTCGGTGGGTGACATTAATGACAAGGTAACTCACATTCGGACTTGCATTTTACACGCAGCCAAGGTTGCTATTCCTAAAACTTCTACAGTCCACATGAAGCATAGAGTTCTGTGGTAGTCACCAGACTGCCGACAAGCGCTTGCTAAACGTAATAGGCGATACAGGATTTTTGATAAACAGCCCTCGGAAGACAACCTCATTGCTTATAAGAAATCTAGGGCTGAGGCAAGGAGAGTCATTCGGGCCACAGAGCGTAGTGCCTGGCGTTCTTATGTGTCCACGGTGAATCAGTTCACGCCGTTTTTTTTTTTTTATATATTCCAACTACTCCCTCTCGGGCATAGGCTGAGAGCCTGCACACTCTACCACTGAATACAGTGAGTCCCGTGAGGTCTTGTTCCAGTCTAGGGAGCGAGACATGCGAAACAACCATTCACGGCTCGAAGCAACTCCATCTCTGAAGCCGCTTCGCCTCTGCGTTTCACAGTCTCATCTCCCTGACTCGGACCCTCACTCTCAGAACGCCACCTATTGAGTAATTAACTAACTAGGCATTGCCCCCCTGTAGCATATTTTGAATATGGGAATATTCATTCAATTCTATTTAATCAGGGAACAATGAGGGAACTTTGTTTTGGCATTTCGGTGTGCTGTGGTAATGCACTGAAACTAGGTACAGCACAAATTCCATCCCAATAATATCCTCCCATTGACATATTGGGATTCAAACCCGGGTCCATTGCAATGGATTACAAGTCCAGTGGCAAGACCACTCTGCCACACCTCCCCTAAATAGGTCTGGTCCACAATAAATGTACTTAACAACAAGTATACCCGTTCACCCATCACCACTCTCAGGGTGGACGATAATGTCATTGATAATCACATGGATGTTGCCAACATGCTCGCCAGGCATTTTGCGGATGTTAGCAGTTTGGCCAACTACGATCCCCGTTTTTTAGATCATAAGCGGCAGGTCGAACTCCATAATTTTTGCTCTGCCACAGAAGACGTAAACTCTGATTACAACTGTGATTTTACGATGAAGGAACTTCTCCTTGCCCTAAAATCCTGTAAAGGTTCGAGTCCGAGTCCTTCGCAAGTCACCTACGTTATGATTCAGCATCTTAGTCCGGACAACCTGACTAAGCTGTTGGCATTGTACAATGAGATTTGGACGTCTGGAACGTTTCCAAACTCATGGCACTTTGCGCACGTCATACCGATCCCGAAGAACCCGGGTCGCCTTACAGATCCCAAGCTGTTTCGTCCTATTGCGTTAACGGAGTGTCTATGTAAGGTCTTTGAGAGGATGGTTAACGTCATATTTCTTTTTGTTTTAGAGTCGAAGAATTTGTTAAATGTTCAGCAATGTGGCTTCTGTAAACACAGGGGTATACTAGAACATTTAATGTATTTGGAGCATTGTATCCCCGAGGCTTTTGCCAAAAATGAGTTCATGATAGGATTTTTTTTAGATATTCATAAAGCTTACGATATGACCTGGCGAAACGGATTACTTACGAAACTCTATGCTTCCGGTTTCAGAGGTAATTTGCCTATTTTTATTTGTAACTTCATGTCTGATCGAACTTTTGTGGTCAGGTTGCCCCATCACATAACATCGGACGTTTATGTCCAAAAGAATGGGGTGCCGCAAGGCAGTGTGCTTACTTACCCCTTCATTGTTTTTGTTCATGATCAATGATATTCTGTCTTCCGCTTCGATCCCCAGGAATCTTAAATACTCACTGTACGCTGTTGATTGCGCGTTGTGGCATTCTTCCCGCAATGTGCAATTTTCGGCTGGGCGGATTCTAGTGGCCCTTGGTTCCGTCCATCTTTGGGCTTTGCGATGGGGCTTTAAGTTTTCCGTTGCTAAGTGTGTCGGTGTAGTAATTATTCGTAGACTTAACGTACCTAATTTGCTCATCACTTTGGATAATGAGCCGATACCTTTTCAAAATTCAGTCAAGTTCTTAGGTCTGCACTTTAATCGCAGGCTCAATTGGAAGTCTCATGTCAATTATTTGATTAATTCTTGCAGTAAAAAGTTAAATGTTCTTAAATACCTTTCTGGCCGTTACTGGGGAGCCGACAGAACATCTTTACTGATGGTGAATAAGTCCCTTATTCATTCTAAGTTCGACTATGGCTCGCAGGTGTATGGGTCGGCGTCCGCGTGTACCTTGACGAGGTTGGTTGTGTTTCAGAATGTCTGTTTGCGTTTGTGTCTTGGAGCCCTTCGGTGTACTCGTGTGGAGCGTATGGAAGTGGAAGCTAACGTGCCATCATGACCATATGTTCCTCTCGTTTGGTATTTCACTACATCGTAAACGTTCACTCAACCTTCCAGCTTGTGGGATCCTCTTGCAGTACCAGCATGTGCTGCATGGGGCCCTCAAGTCGGTGGCTGTGCGGCTTCACTTCCTCACGCGTAAGCTAGGTTATGATCTCTCTAATGTTGACCAGTTGGTTGTCTTAAAGGTATCGCCTTGGGAGCAGCCCTCTTTCACTGTCGATACCCAGTGGCTCCCTTCCCCCAAGCGTCAGGCGCCGGGGGTGGAAATTCGCCAGCATTTTTGTTCAGTCCTCATTAGACACCTAGCTTCTTTCCACCTCTACACCGATGGCTCTAAGTCGGATGAATGTGTGGGTGCGAGTGTGTGGTCGACCGATTGTCGCCTCAGGTACCGGTTGCCGATCCATACGTCTGTATTCACTTCTGAACTTTTTGCAATTGACCGGGCCATAAATTTTGCTGAGGCTTCTCCTCATGACAGCTTTGTAATTTTTTTCAGTTTCAAAGTCAGCCCTTCAGGCAATTGATTCATGTAGGACGGATTCTTCTGAAATCCAGGGCCGCATTTTCAATAAGTTGCACTCAAGTTGTAAGTCTATCCCTCTGATTTGAGTGCCTGGACATTGTCGTATTTTCGGCAATAAACAGGCTGACGCACTTGCAAAATCGGCGGTAGAACTTGAGGGTCCGTGGGGCGTCACTCGGGATCTACAGTTGAGTCTCTCTTTCGGTAAGAAATCAATTAATCTTCTGTGGTAAAGTCAGTGAACCGACCTGACTATCCATACAGTCAAACCAACCATTGGGGTTTGGCCCACAGCTAACCGTCGCTCCCGGAGGGAGGAAGTTATCTTAGCTCGACTTAGGATGAATTGCACATTCAGAACACACATGAAACATTATATCGACCGTGTATTCCCACCGCAATGTAGCACCTGTGGCAGGATTCTATCGATCAACCACATCCTTTTGTCCTGTGGTAGATTTGTGGAGGAGCGTAGCCCTCTCCTGATGTACTACAGGGCGAATATCGTCCCCATCACTTTGGACTCGATCTTGGGTGATGGGGATGTTGATGTGGTTGACAAATTGATGGCTTACCTGAAAGGGACCAATTTATTCAGAGTTTTGTTTTTGGTGGTGGTGGTATTTTAAATATTTACTATGTTCCTTTCAGCATATTTTTATGCTATTGTGTTCACTCATTATTTATTATGTTCACAGGACCTCCCATGTTGCTTACTTTGATTTTTCTCTCATTTTGTCTGTAATTCATTTAAGAGTAATAAAAATTTAAGTTCTTTTTTACTTTTCCCCCTTTGTCTTAGAATGTAATGAGGTTGTCAGTTGATGTTCTTAGGAATGTGTTTGTCCTGACACATTTCTTCGCAGTTCTTCTTCTTGTTGATGATTAAGGGTAGTGAAGCAGTGAAGCTTATGTTACCCGTAACCCTACCCAGGGGGAAAGATTCTCAGGGATAGGTCAAAACCGTAGCGGCCTCCCAAGAAGGAGGCTCAAACGTCAGGGACCCAGGAGGGGCTGCAGAAGGGTAACAACACTCCCAGGACTTGAGGATGGAAGGGAAGAAGAAGTGATGAACGAAGAAAGACACGTTGGGAGTGGAGAAGTGAAGAAGCGAGGACGGAGGGCCAACACCAACCCCAGAAGCTGAAGGCGGCCCTGGAACCGACGGAGCGGGACCCACTAGGGAACCCCGAAGAAAACCGAGGATTTGCCGACACCAGAGCCGACCACCGTGGATGCCGCATCACTCTATCGGGCAGAGCCACGTGTCACAGGTCCAGGGAAGCGCCGGCCACCACCAAACAGCAAGGACTCAAGAAGGCTCAGAGTGTAGTCGGCAGAGGCGGATGATCAGAGGATGATGAAGGTAGAGCAGGGTAGCATGGTGGAAGGGGATGAAGCCGGGGGCAGAGGCCGCTGATCCACCGATGCGGCAGTCAATCTCCCATGGACGTCCGACCCCGACCGCGATCCAGCAGAGACTCTTTCTTCGCAGTTGATGTTGCCTTTATTATTTTCCTGTTGTTAATTGCTTTAGACCTGTGACTTATACTGGATTGTGATACTTGCCAATATCACATTCCAGTATTATGAGGTTCTTGGCAATTAACATTTTGCTTTAGTGTGGCCTAATAGACTTGATGGGCTGATGGCCTTCCCAATCAAACTAAAGTAAAAAATAAATAAAAACAAATATTAACCATCGGCGACAACGAGTCCTCGATACCAGTCCTATGTTTTTAACTGCTATTTGAGGTTTGTACTATTTATATATTTAGGATTTTATTATTTGATATATTTATAATTTTGCATAGTGTATTTGCGTAAGATTCTCATTTAGGTCATAATAATTTTCTTCTTTTAATTTTGCGATAATCTAATATATCTACTAATTTATATGATTTAACGTTAAATTTGAACTTTGAATGTATTGGCTTCGATGTATATTTTATTAATTCTCTATTAGTTTACTCACATATTTCACTTCGATGTTTTATCTTAGACAAGTCTGCAATTTTCTATTAAAGGCATGTATAATTTTAGTAACGATAACTATGGAATATTAAGGCATTTTATTATGTTTATTCTAGCCTGATGATGGTACGTTAGATGTTAAGGACGTTTGTGGATGTAATGATATAATAATTATGTGTAAATTGACATTGCTTTAATAATATATATATATATATATATATATATATATATATATATATATATACTGTTATATATATATATATATATAATATATATATATATATATAATAATATATAATATATATTATATATATATATATATATATATTTTTTTTTTTTTTTTTAGTTTTTTTTTTTTTTAGGTTTTTTCTCTAGATTTCCATCAAGGTTATAACAATACTCCGAAGACCGTCCTTTGAGTTAAATGTGTGCATTTTTTGGTAGAGAAATACAACAGCCAAATGCAGGCTTCTCCTTAAATGCAGGGTTGCTATCACGCGACAGGAAAAACTTTGACACCTACATTGCACGAAAGGGCTTAAAATCGACAAAGAAATTAGGTGATAGGTCTTAAAATAGCCAAACTAAGAGGGTGAACGTCATATAGTAATATAACTAATGGGGCTAAACATGAGGGGAAAAGGATCAAGATAAAACCTTAAATATTCTTGATCAAATCATACTTAATAAGAAGAATTTTCTTCTAATTATATTATGTATTATGATACGTTGATCTTACAATATTGCTAAATAAAACCTACAATCATATATTCTGTGTTATTACGTCTGTCTGAAAGTCAGAAAAAGTATATCATAACTAATGGGGCTAAGAATGAGGGAGAAGGGGTCAAGAGGAAAATTAATAACTTACACTATTCTTGATCAAGTCATAATTTATACTCAGACAGATATGAACGGTATTTAATATGAAGGCTTAACGGTAGGTCTAAGCATATTTTCGAAAACGTGAATCTATTAATGGGAGAGAGAGAGAGAGAGAGAGAGGGGGGGGGGGGGCGAAAGCTAAACAGTTGGGGAGCAGCCGTGATTTATGAAGGAAGAATTGCAACTTAAAAGGTGGGTAAAACTGTGAGCCTGTTGATCCAAGATAAAACAAAGGAAGATACAATAATAACACCATCGTGCTAGAAAATATAGAACAATCTGTAATATGAAGTAGAGGATACAGAAATAAACACAAAATAATCCCAAAATATAATACAATAACATAAAGATACCGAGCGTGTATGCAAAACCACAGATGAAAATGGTATACAAAGGGAAATAAGTAATGGGGAGGCAGCAAATTGTAGGAATAGTATCAGCCGTATATTATCTTTGAAAACAAGAGTTTTAGCAAGATGCAATGCAAATACAAATTATATATATATATATATATATATATATATATATATATATATATATATATATTATGTCAGTGGTAGGTACATTTCCAGGATATCTCATTTTGTAGATGAAGAGTAGGACAAGAGCCACAACAGTATCTTGCTTAGGCCCAGTTTATGCAGGTGCCTTTATGTGCAACAAGGAGTGTTTATGACTGGACCAATGCCCCGATGACTTTAAGCCAATTTATTATAGGAGGTATGTCGATGATTCCTTTTTAATTTTTAGAAAGTTTGAAGATGTCAATATTTTTATAGAATACTTAAACAACAAACACCCTAATATTAAATTCACTCATGAGATTGAGAAGGATAATTGCCTACCATTTTTAGACGTAATGTTGAACAAAACTAATAATGGGATCACAACGGAAGTTTACAGAAAACCAACTCACTCAAACTTAGGATTGAATTGGTTCAGTCATTGTGAGACTATATATAAGGTTAATTCAATAAAATCTCTCTTAAACAGAGCATACAGTATTTGTTCAAACTATTTTATCTTAGATTTAGAATTCAAAACATTAAAAAAGTTGTTTCTTAATAATAATTATTGTTCAAATCTGTTTCACAAAATTGTAAAGTCTTTCCTTGCATCAAAATTCAGCAGTAGATATATATATAGTTTATGATGTTCCTAAATTAAACAAATATATAAAACTGCCATTTTACGGTAAACCTAGCTTTGAATTAAGAAAACAACTAAATAGTTTTTTTCGCATTAATTTCCCTGCTATAAATGTTCGTATAATTTTCACAAATGAAGTAAAAATTAAATCTGTTTTCAAGCTCAAGGATACTATTCTCGATTCTATAATTATGTTCGAATATTGTATATCAATTTGATTGTCCTCAGTGTCCTGTGAGGTATATCGGTTGCTCTTCTAGAGCTTTCCGATCCAGAATATTCGAGCATATGGGGAAGAGTATCAGAACTGGTAACTATATAAATAAGCAACAATTTTCTGCTATTAGAAATCATTCTCGTGACTCAGACCATAGATTCAGTGAACAAAATTTTAAAATTATTTCTAAATTTAGGAACAAGAATGATACCTTTATTGCTGAAAAGTACTATATAAGTAAATTCAAACCAGAATTAAATACATAGCTTCATTTTTTCAGTTTTTTGTTTTCCACTGTATTGTTTCTGTGATTTGTTTTTTTTTAACTAAGTTTCTTAAGGTCTAGGTGTGTTTTTTCTTTTTTTTTAGTCTTCATTTCAGTAACTTTTGTGAATTCATAGTTCGCAGCTCATATTTTGTGTGTATATAAACTAGGAGTTAACTGTGTATTTTTACGTCGGTCACCACCTACACAGCAGTTTCTCAACATCATAGTAAGCTACATGTGTGTATGTACTTCATATACCTTTTCATATTTATATTGATAGCTTAGATTAATCTTTTTTGTTCACATACATTTTTGAATGTCCTTATTCGTTTGGTTAAGTGTAAAATATAAACTTATAATGCTTGGCTTTGAATTTTATATATATCTAATATATATTTTTCTTCTTTTTTGGTGTGTTAGTCAACATAATAATTTAAACATAATTTAACTTTTAATGATAAAAGATTTGTCTAATAATTTTCGCAAAATCATTAATGTGTTTTTTGCATAATATTTTCGCAGCCACTGTCAAGTGTGCAGTAATATTCTTTATTATACAGTTGGATATAAGTAGAGAGATCCTCCCAAGCTTTATACTAATAACATATTAATTGGTTAAAAGGATGAAGTTCTTCTTTTGTATATTTTGTATTGTTACTTTTGGAAAAAGTTAAAAGATCCTCACAAGCTTTGTACTTAACATATGTTTACACTAGGTTACTTTCTTTTTAGGATCGTATGTTGAAATATAGCCTGATGATGGATGTGTGATACGTCCGAAAATTTGCAAATAAATAATTCTCAACATGTATACTGTTGTGGCTCTTGTCCTACTCTTCATCTACAAAAAAAAAAAATATATATATATTATTATTTTTTCTTCCCTGCGACTATGTAGCACAATTAGTTTCTTAAAAAAATACACTTTAAACATATATATTATTGGCTTTTGTGTGTACTTTCGTATTGTTTCTGTTCTTTAAACTTCGTAATAGCATAGATAAGGTAGATATCAATGTACTATTCTTTTAAAGAATATATGTTACTTACAATTCAACAATAACAGTATGTGCACTAGATTATGAAAGCCTAAAAGCATAATAGGGAAAACAACGGAAACAAAATCATCTAATATGAGGGAGACCGAAAAAAAGAGATACGTGGGGATTACGGAGGCAAGTCAAAACGACAACTGGAGGAAGATTCTGGCTTATTTAAGAGGGAGATGAAGGTACGAAGGAGACAGGAAAAGGAAGAGAAGAGAAAGCAAAAGCTGAACAAGAATGGAAGAAGGGTGAGACCGGGAAAGAAGGCTTGGAAGAAAGAGACGCATGAAAGGAGATGGAAAATTTAAAAAATATGAAAATGAGTTATGCAGTTAAAGTAAGCGGGTAAACACATTGTGTCGCTAGCGATGATTACAAAGGATCTGCCCTGAGGAACAGACCCAAGCATAGTTGAGATTTCACACCTTACAACCTTGAGTAAACACAATTTTCACTCCTTGATCCCTTGAGTCCAAGAATGGCCAACAACACTATTAATTCCTGAATATGCAAAAGCCCCTCTCATACGCAATGAAAGGACAGCCGACAAGAACAAAAAGATGATGACTCTTTGCGTACACATTTAGGAGTCAGGCAAGTTAGGCAGCTATCTTGTAAACCCTGCACAAGAATTACAGGCAAGTAGAGCCTCTGGGAATCTGGGAATCAGTACGTCCTGTTAGGCAGCAACACCAAATTATGGGAGACCAATACCGCCATACCTACACGCAACTTCTTGAGTTACGCATAACTCCCTCTAATCTAGCCTATCTATAAAAGCTTAACTTAACTTGTTATCTTAAATGGGCGCTGCCACCCCCACACTCCCGCTGGTCTAACCATTGATGAAGAAGAAGATGAGGTAGGAAGAGCTATAGCAATGTGGATTGGCTAGGATCAATGACAAGAAAGTTATTCAAAGCTGGTTGGCTGGCTGTGAGTGATGCGATGCTGATTGGCTGTCTGCATGGGACGTTAGAGTTACGCAATGCTGATTGGTTGTATGTGTGTGATGTCAGAACGACATGGAACATGATTGACCGATAGAATGCTGGGCAGACAACATAAAGCTGTGTGTAGCATAGCCTATCCTGCTGCGCAGACAGATACCTCATAGCTATGTACATTGTACAAGTACGTCTTGCAATCTGCAGCCACATTGCAATGCACTTCATAATGGTTAGTTATCAAGGAGCAGTGGTCCAGATCACCATGTTGCACGAGTCAACCATCACGTCGCATATCAGAATTGAGTAAACATCCACCAAGCTACAAATATAGCCGTTCCTGTACCAATTTCTACACCAACAGCAACATCTTCATACCTGCAATTATATCTGCAACGAGACCAGTACCTGTAGCCGACAACAGGAGCGTCACCTACAGTATGTGCCTTGGAACTATGGCTTGGAACTAGAGTATAATAATATGGCTCATCAATCGGACACATTGAACATTGTCACCAGCTACGAGCCCTACGTCTTTGTTGGTCACCAATTCCAGGGTGGATGGTCCGACTCTCGTGTCCCTTCTCTACAACACCTATGAAGTTTGATGGGAGTCATATCCTATGACCTGTGGTGGGACCTGAGACACCTGAAGATTGCACCATCCATTGAATCTGCTAATCAATAAACCACTATCATAATCCAGCATTTAACTAAGAACCCATTGCATGCCCTTGGTTTAGGTATGCGTTTCTAGTTCATCACTCCAAATCTGTTTTATATTCTACCACTCCCCAACTCCCACTACCACCCCATCATTTATTCCCCACCGTAAATTACCATTTTATATTAGTTTTCTTTATTTTGGGGTTCGTAATCTTTATTATATTTTCAGTCCTTTCAACCTCACTTATATCGTAAGTTCTGTGTGATCAGCATATCTTTGTAACTCTATTTAATTATCAACTTCCCAAGTCCGACTATCACCCTCTCCGCCACTCCCGACCCAGCCCCTTAGTTTCACCCCCACCCAGTCAGTAATTACCTCTCTGATTAAGCTCACTGACTAACTACATGTTTTGGAGCACGAGTTTGCAAATTAATCTCCGTGATGCTAAAGTTGAAGCCGAGGTGCGCAGAGAGAGGTGGGGAAGGTGAGGTGGGCGGTGTGAAGTGGGGGGGGATGTGGTGCTTAAAATGAGGTGGATGACGTTAGATGGGGGGTTAAATGTGTAAAGTGATATGGGTAGAGTGAGGTGCGTAGAGTGATGTAAATAAAGTGAGAATCATAGTGTGATATTTAGAGAGTGAAAAGTAAGGTGTAGAGACTGATGAGGAGAGAAAAAGAAAGCTGTATATGAAAATAGTGTATTAAGTACAAGGAAAAACATAAGATATAAGAGAGAGAGAGCAGAAGAGGGAACCAGACCAGTGATAGTGAGAATGAAAAGGACATTAGATATATTAGCTCAAATACAACAACTTTTGTAAAGACGACATACACATATAACAATATTACAACTCAAAATGTGTTGTCTTTACACCCAATATAAAGGTAAGTTACAATATGGTCCTTACTTCTCTATTAGTTACTAGTTCCAACGTTGTTAAAACATATAATTGAATGTTTTTACCAATACGTTTCCTAAATCCCCAGGTGTTGGAGTTCACAAGGAATAATTAAGTTGGTTGAGGTGAAATGGTGTTCAACATTATTACTGGAATAACTGAGACTCAAAGTAAAAATAAAGCTGAATATAACTGAGTCTTAATGTGGTGCACTGAGTCTGAATATGGTGAACTGAGTCTTAATGTGGTGAACTGAGTCTAAATGTACAGTAGTTAGCTGGGTCCTAATGTGGTGAATTGAGACTTAATGTGGTGAAGTGAATCCTAATGTAGTGAACTGCATCTTAATGTAGTGAACTGAGTCTTAATGTAGTGAATTAAGTTTAATGTGGTGAACTGAATCTTAATGTGGTGAACTGAATCTTAATGTGGTGAACTGAGTCTTAATGTGGTGCACTGAGACTTAATGTGGTGAACTGAATCTTAATGTTGTGAACTGAGACTTAATGTGGTGAAGTGAGGCATAATATGGTAAAATGAGTCTTAATGTAGGAAACTGAGACTTAATATGGTTAACTGATATATAATATAGTAAACTGAATCTTAATATGATGAACTGAGACTTAATATGGTGAACTGAGACATAATATGGTTAACTGATATATAATATAGTGAACTGAATCTTAATATGGTGAACTGAGACTTAATATGGTGAACTGAATCTTAATGTGGTGAACTGAAACTTAATGTGGTGAGCTGAGACTTAATGTGGTGCACTGAGATTTAATGTAGTGAACTACGTCTTAATGTGGTGAATTGAATCTTAATGTGGTGAGCTGAGACTTAATGTGGTGCACTGAGACTTAATGTGCTGAACTGAGACTTTATATGGTGAACTGAATCTTAATGTGGTGAACTGAGACATAATATGGTGAACTGAGTATTAATGTAGTTAACTGAGACTTAATATGGTTAACTGGTATATAATATAGTGACCTGAATATTAATATGGTGAACTGAGACTTAATGTGGTGAACTGAGTTTCAATGTAGCTATAACTGAGACTTAATATGGTTAACTGATATATAATATAGTGAACTGAATATTAATATGGTGAACTGAGACCTAATGTGGTGAACTGAGTATTAATGTAGCTAACCGAGACTTATGGATAACTGATATATATTATAGTGAACTGAATCTTAATGTGGTGAACTGAGACTTAATGTGGTGAACTGAGTCTTAATGTGGTGCACTGAGTGTTAATGTGTTGAACTGAGTGTTAATGTGGTGAACTGAGACTTAATGTGGTGAGCTGAGACTTAATGTGGTGCACTGAGACTTAATGTAGTGAATTAAGTCGTAACGTGGTGAACTGAATCTTAATGTGGTTAGCTGAGTCTTTACCCTCCGGATCCGGGGGCCCTCATATGAGGCGGTTTGCTGTGTCCGGGGCCATTTTCGTACAGTCAAGCTTCATAATTCAGTAGCTACTGATTGAGACCACCTAGAGCAGTCAGGTTTTTTGCAAATTGTAGAACATCTTGTTGTCTGTAGACTGCCGTTGAGATGACATCGCTACGACGCGTGGTTGCCGAGTTATGATGATTTTAGCGGCGATTTTTAGCCGCGATTTTTACCTCATATGAGGCCTCCCGGACTCCTAACCTAAATACGTTTTGCCTTATATGAGGCCTCCCGGATCCCAAGGGTTAATGTGGTGCACTGAGACTTAATGTGGTGAACTGAGACTTAATGTGGTGAACTGAATCTTAATGTGGTAAACTGAGACATAATATGGTGAACTGTGTATTAATGTAGCTAACTGAGACTTAATATGGTTAACTGATATATAATATAGTGAACTGAATATTAATATGGTGAACTGAGTCTTAATGTGGTGCACTGAGACTTAATGTGGTGAACTGAGTCTTAATGTGGTGAACTGAGTCTTAATGTGGTGTACTGAGTCTTTCATGTGATGCACTGAGTCTTAATGTGGTGAACTGAGTCTTAATGTGGTGAACTGCGTCTTAATGTGGTGCACTGAGTCATTCATGTGGTGCACTGAGTCTTAATGTGGTGTACTGAGTCTTAATGTGGTGAACTGAGTCTTAATGTGGTGAACTGAGTCTTAATGTGGTGAACTGAGTCTTAATGTGGTGCACTGACTCTTAATGTGGTGAACTGAGTCTTAATGTGGTGAACTGAGTCTTAATGTGGTGAACTGAGTCTTAATGTGGTGCACTGAATCTTAATGTGGTGCACTGAGTCTTAATGTGGTGCACTGAGTCTTAATGTGGTGAACTGAGTCTTAATGTGGTGAACTGAGTCTTAATGTGGTGAACTGAGTCTTAATGTGGTGCACTGAGTCTTAATGTGGTGCACTGAGTCTTAATGTGGTGCACTGAGTCTTAATGTGGTGAACTGAGTCTTAATGTGGTGAACTGAGTCTTAATGTGGTGCACTGAGTCTTAATGTGGTGAACTGAGTCATAATGTGGTGAACTGAGACTTAATGTGGTGAACTGAATCTTAATGTGGTGCACTGAGTCTTAATGTGGTGAACTGAGTCTTAATGTGGTGAACTGAGTCATAATGTGGTGAACTGAGTCATAATGTGGTGAACTGAGACTTAATGTGGTGAACTGAATCTTAATGTGGTGAACTGAGTCTTAATGTGGTGAACTGAGTCTTAATGTGGTGAATTGAGGCTTAATGTGGTGAACTGAATCTCAATGTGGTGAACTGAGTCTTAATGTGGTGCACTGAGGCTTAATGTGGTGAACTGAGTCATAATGTGGTGAACTGAGACTTAATGTGGTGAACTGAATCTTAATGTGGTGAACTGAGTCTTAATGTGGTGCACTGAGGCTTAATGTGGTGAACTGAATCTTAATGTGGTGAACAGAATCTGAATGTGGTGCACTTAGTCTTAATGTGGTGAACTGAGTCTTAATGTGGTGCACTGAATCTTAATGTGGTGCCCTACATACAGACAGACGGACACCAGGTGACAGTTCTCACTCCCGCGCTCTCTGTCTAACTGTACATTAGTCCAGCACTTTCACTTTTGTTGTCTGACACTGCCACACTGTCACTTTATTATATAGAATAGTTTACCGTATAGTTTACTGATATTATATCATTTGTAGGCACTTTTTATTTAGAAATATTGGCTTTCACATTGTATTTTTGTTAGTTTGCACAAGTAAAATGTATCTCACTGTTATTATGAAGTTATAGTTTATCACTTTATACAGTTATTATTTACACTTGGTATTTACACTTGGTTTAGCGTCTTTTTTCGCAGTCTTTTTTATACACTTAGAAGTGTTCAAGGGTGTGGTACTGGATGAAGCAGTCCGGGTGACACAGGGCAACATTACACTGCCTGCAGAAATTGCTGGTGTCAACACGCATAGGGCTCCTTCGTGTCGTGTTGCGACACACATGACACCGCCTGCGGGGTCTCACCTGGGCTTGAGTGGCTGGCACATACGTGGGGAAATGGCGTTCAGTGAGTCTGGCAATCCCTTCTGCTGCTGGCTGACGATGTGCTGGTGGTTGCGGGTTGCGGGGTTGAGTCATGTATGTATGCAACATCTCTCTGCTCAACTCGATGCAGAAGTCCTCCATCGTCTCTCGCTTGCCAGTAATTGCATGGTGGAGAATGTGGCAGTTGTACAGGGTGATGTCTAGGAGATGGAAGAACAATTTTTTGTACCACCTCATAGTCTTGCTCGCACATTCACACGAAGCGATGACAGCATCGGACTTGTCAACCAGCCGCATGTTGATATTATAATCACAGATTGCCTCAGGCTTCCGGATTATTTCCCTTGTTGCTCGGTCACGTCGTCGGCTGTTTTGGAAGATTGGTTGGTGGACTGTTGTGAGGACGTTGACGTCCCGGTTATACATCCAGGATAACAGGAGGACATTATTGGCCTGCAGGTAGATGAAGGAGCCCTTTTCCTGCCTGGGTGGTAGATTGGGCATGAATATTCTGTTCCTCCTGACGGTGCCACACACGCCTGTTGTGCGGCTATACAAGAACTTGGCAAGGGAGGGGCTGGTGTACCAGTTGTCCAGGTACAGTATGTGGCCCCTGTCCAAGTAGGGCTCCATCAAGGTGATGACAACGGCCCCTGATATACCATATGTCCTCGATGGCACCAATTCTGTCTTCTTCCCCATATACAGAATGATGTCCTGGATGTAGCCAGTCAAACAGTCACACATGACGAAGGTCTTCAAGCCATACCTATGACGTTTGCTGGGGATGTACTGTCGGATGCTGATGTTTCCCCGCCACAGTAACAAACTCTCGTCAATTATGAGTTTCTGATGGGGTTTGAAGGCCGCAGCAAACTTTATCTTGAGGTACTCAAAAATTGGTCTTATCCTCTCCATGGGGTATTTGGTGTTTCTGGGGAGGTCCTGGTTTCTGGTATGGCTTGCCAGGCTGTCAATGAAGTGCAGGTTCCCCATGATTGCAGAGAATCTGTTCCGGCTCATGATCTTGGCAAAGATAGGAGTGCGGATGAGGGGATCCCATGACCAATATTTTCTTATTGACGATTTCGTCGTCACCCCCATCAGGATCACGATCGCCAAGAAGGAGTAGAGCTCTGGGATTTGGAGTGTTTCCCATGACAGCCTGGCCGAGTACCTGGATTGTTCCTTACCATCCATAAAGTACCAATTATACCAGTTTGTCTGGTCCACAATTAGGCTCATCAGGTTGGCAGTAAAAAACTGCAGAAAGATGTCCAGTCTTGGGGTGTCAGGTCCTTGGTGAGGGAACGTAGGGCCGGCCAGTCGGTGGGCTGATACCGTGCCCCATCCTGCCAATCCCAAACATCACTGTCTCTTGCCACTGCCCTACCCCTTGCCCTTGCCCTTGCCCTTGCCCTTGCCCTTGCCCTTGGCCTGCCTCCTGACGGCCGCCTGAACCCTCCTGGCCCTCTCGAACCGCCAGTGGGGGGGGCTCTAACGAGGGTCACCTTACCCACCCGTCTTGGACGCCCAGTTACAACCCCACGCCCGGGAGCTGACACTTCTGCGTGAGAATCGAATGGAGGTGGTGATGGTGTTGGTGTGTGGTAGGGCACTCGTCTAGGAGTTCCGGTGGGGGTGTAGGGTAGTGAACCCGGTGATGGTGGGGTGTAGTCTGGTGATGGTGCTGGTGGTGGTGTGGTGATGCGAGGGTCTCCCCTGGCCACTGTGGCGGCGTCTTCCCAGGCTGCCATAACTGGGAAGAGACGCCTCGCAACCATCCGACGTCTTTCCACTTCCCTTGGTGGGGTTTCGGGAACCTCCTCTTCCTCTTCCTCTTCACTAGATGGTGGTGCGGCATGTCTCCTGCGAAGCCCATAAAAATATTTGGACATTACAGCTTTGAGAGGTGAGGGCTTCCGTGGTGGTGGTGATGGGAGGCGGCGAGGAGGGAGAGCATGAACGTGGCCTCTCACACTCGCGGCCGTAGGGGTAGGGTGGCTGTGGTGTAGGGGAATGTCCAGGAACGCCATAGGGTCGTCTACTTCTTCCTGTAGCTCGACCTGTTCCCCACTTGCTGGGGAGTCCTCTATATCCCTTGCCCTGGGAGACATGGGGGAATGATAATTTCTAGCCTCCCTCTCCCTCATTTGTTCAAAACTGAGAGGCAGTTCTTGTATAGGGATGTAAGGTGCCTCCTGATTCATAGCGGCATATTCCTCCCTACTCGGGAAATATTCCTCTTCTGAATCATCGAGGCATGAGGATTCGGTGTCAGAGTCGTCCTCGTCACTTTGTAATAGGATTTCGTGGGCTTCATCAATGGTAAGGCCCTTAGCACGGGATGGGTTATGGCGTGGAGGTTGTTGGGACATGGTGATCACTCGCGGAAGACAACGGGTATACTGAATGTCCTTTGTCACGCACTAGGTCAAGCCCAGAGCATCCTTTGGTCTTATCATGTCTACCAGCCAATGAACTTTTCACTACAAATTTCAAGGCAATATGACATAGGACAAGACATTATAAGGTCTAAAGTCGCGTGACTAAGGAATGTCACACCTACAGAAATATAGATTAGTCTATCATATACACAACTCATCCAGGTACTTCCTACCATATGCATTTAGTAAATAAGGTCCAAAGTCGTTTTGACAGCTGCTCCAAAATCAAAAACATCCTAAGGAATATTCTATACCATTTTTAGACCAAACCACACCATACAACCTGAGTAAATAAGGTTGAAAGTCGCGAGCCAATATCCGCATATAGGATTTTCTCACGCAGCCTGTAGCCTCTAGGCAATACTAGGCATGGTCAGGTACACCCATACAAAGCTCTCATACACCATCCAACTGTGTCTGACACAAATCTCAAGCCAAACCCGACCATACGACCCGAGTAACTAAGGTTCAAAGTCGGAGCGAAAAGGTGGATAATTACGCGCCCCTAATCCATCCCACCATCCAGCCGCTCACCATACCAACCTGTTTTCCCGCCATCCACTGGTTTCCCATATTGTACCGAATACCCTGTATCATTTTTAGGGCAATAGTTACCATACCACCTGAGTAAATCATGTCCAAAGTCGTGTGGCAATATGCGGGTATACGTAAATCCGTTTATTATCCATCACCCGCTCAGACTATGTTCATGTACGCCAATGATACGTATAGACAATGACATCCCACGGCTCTGACACAATTTTCAAGCAAAATCAACCAATACGACCCGAGTAAATAAGGTCCAAAGTTGCGGTCAAAAAAGGTGGTTCAGTACATGCCTCTCATCCACCCTGGTTCAGCCGCACGACCCACCAACCCGTTTCGGCCTCCAGTCCCGCCTTCCCAATACCCTAGAGTGTACGCGGTACCATTATTAGGCATTTCCTTACGATACCTGCCGCGTAACTGATTTTAATATGCCGGACGCACGTGATGCGTCGCTGGGAGCTGGTGGTCGAATAGTGCCGTCGCATCACGTGCGTCGCTGGGATCCAACGGGTTAATGTGGTGAATTGAGACTTAATGTGGTGAACTGAGACTTAATGTGGTGAACTGAAGCTTAATGTGGTGAACTGAGACTTAATGTGGTGAACTGAGCCTTAATGTTGTGAACATTTATTTGCATTATACAAAATCAAGCAGACAGCTTGATGGTCACATAAGCACGCACATGCAAGTCTCCAAACAATTGGATAAGTGTAGGTCGAAGTAAGGTGTTACCATTAAATTAACTCTGTCTTGAAAGCCTAATTCTTAGTGTGCAGAATTTCGGTGTGAGTATCCTAGATTCGAGTCCTTGGAGTACCATATGTATTAATTCATTACATTGATTTCATTAGTTAGGTTTATTTGTAAATTATTTGGTGGGTTAGTGGCAACAAATATGAATTTAAATGTCACAACTTTTAGTTATTTATCCAAATCATCTTATTTTTCGGAAACTGTTTTATGTCATTCATGGTTTTTATTTGGCAAATGGATAAACTTTTACTGTGTGGTCGCCAAGAGTTTTCGCTTTTGTTTTAATTTTGTCTTTGATATAAGGGCTTCTGTGGAGGATTGTATGGCCAAACAAATATTCTATGTCTCACCAATCAAAAAAGAAAAGAAATAAAAATAAAGTATTAGATAGCCTACCTTATGGCATGGATGGTATAAGTAGATGAGGGTTATTTAATAGTGGCCCCTTCATCATTGACGATATTGCCTATTAGTATAAGAGTCTACATTCAACATTCCGTGTCAGCATTTTTAATCTACCACGCGGAAGTATCATGGGGGACTCATCATAAGTGCACGCTTAATTCCCTAATGGGATCGTCATTATGATTGGGTACCCTACAGAAAAAATCTGTAAAAAATAAAAAAGAAAAAATAACTTAATAACTGTTATCATATGACTTACCATATGTGGATTTCTGGTGGTTTGCTACCCCGACACCAGGCCCTCTAGCGGCCATCTCTTCCTTCATACTTCCGCGGCCATCCTAGCAACACTGGTTTCGCCGTGCTTCGCTTTATTCTTCGTTCCAGCGCTTTCTAGTGAGTCCTTGCTCATTTGTATACACCTGCGTTGTAGTAACAAGATTCAGATTAGCTAGCAATGGCTACCCCATTGGTATGTCCACAGGGAGTGTGTAAATTAGGGTACTATTGTAACAGGCGCCTACGTATCCCAGGATCTTCGCGCCACGTGTGTTATTTTATGTTGTGTTTGCGCCTTTAGCTTTTTATACATAGCTAGGAGGCTACCATTCTACAATTTATGCTGCAGACCGTCATTATTGAGGCAGTGGCATATATTTTATTATACTATTTAGCAAATGCTCTGGTCTAAGGGTGACTGCACGTCGTGCTCCACCTTCCAGGGTTCGTATTTTGCTTTTAGGCCGCTATTGTGGGCCTCCCCTCGTCTGTGTGCTGTGGCTGGGTCTTCGGAGCATCGTCAGCTGTGCTGTGCTTCGGACCTCTTGGTCAGCCTGGTTAGGGGTCTCCCATCTAGGCTACAGGTTGTTGTTGTTGTTGTTCCCTAAGCTGCCTGGCCGAACAGCCCCGAGTCCCTGAGAAAGGCCATGGCCACGATCGGGCTTTCCCACAGAGCTCTCATTGAGTGTAGATTGTGTTGTTGGCGTAAGTGGTTGTGTGAAATGCAGTCTTCTATGATGTGTTTAATGGTATGGGGTGCTGTGTTACATCCCGGGCAGGTGTCGACAACGGAGTCATCCAGTCTCTTCTGATAGCTCAGGAGAGCTGGATGGTGTCCGCATCTCAGCCTGGCCAGGTGGACTCTGTCCTCGCGAGGAAGGGAGGATTCGGAAGGATGGATTTCGGGAGGTCGTGCATGCAGCTGCGTGTTGTCTGTGAGTGAGTGGATGGATCGGTGAGAGATATGAGTATGGATGTGCTTCTGGAAGTTGGTTCGGGTGGGCAGGGAGGGAGAGAGGACAATAATTGTGTGTGATACCGTGTGCTGGGTGTTGTTTTGATATTTCTTGGTGTCTGTGGGTGTGTTGCCATGTAGTTTAGTGGGTGGTCTTGGTTCGTGGAGGCTGCTGCCAGGAATTGAGTGCCTCTCATGTCCAGATGGTCTTTGACTTTGAGGATTTTGGTTTCTTGATGTAGGTGATGGTGTTTGTGTAGTGTTTCTTGGAGGCAAGTGTTGTGCAGGTGAAGTGGGTCCAGTTCCCGCATGAATTGCAGAGAACTGAACCCTTAGTATGGCGACTCGAAGTGATGGGTTTTGAGCAAGTTGGACATATGTATGTGAACGTGGGTCCTGGGTTGCTCTCAATGTCTCCGGCTAGAAGAAGTCTTCGAGAAATGACAGCCGGAGAGTCATTTCTCGGTGTAGGAAAAACTGTGTGATGTGTGTGTGGTGTGAGAGGTGTGGAAATTCCCGGCGCGACCGAAGCCGCTCCAAGGACCCGTGCCCCCAGGGAGGGGGCAGGGGATGGTTGTGACGGTTTGGCTCCCGAAACTGCTCCCCGCGGCCGGCATCCGGTTTTCCTCCACTGGTCGTTGATTTTGTCTTCGGCTGTGGAGGGTCGGCAGCCATCCGCGGTTGGCAGCCTCGGGAGGTGGCCCCACGGCGTAGACGCCGCCACATCAGGACCAAAGTAACTACAGGTAATTTAGGATTCTGAATTATCTGTATTTATTTTTTGCCTTGGTGTGCCCCTGGTGATGGACATGTGTGCTTGCATGTTTTGGGGGTTTGGGAGACGTCCCTATATTCATATATATTTATAAAATTGTGCACAGAGGGTTTTGGAGGAGGGAGCTGTGCTTTTGTCGCCCCTCTCTAAAATTTTGGTTGTTGTTTCAGGCAGCCTCTTGCAGCAGGGCCCAGGTTACCCGTCTTCAAAACGGGTAGGGAACAACCAAATGTCCCGGCGTGGTATGGCTGAACCACATCCCTTCCGGCGGAAGTGCAAATTCCTACGGGAGCTTAGAACTCGCCCTGACTGTAATAGTTACGCGACCAATCACCCTGCGGCGCCATAGTCGAGTGTACGAGTGTTAAGATTCGTTACACAAACTCGTTTCATTATCTCTCTAGTGCTTTAGTAATAGATAATCATACACTACTGGTGTATGTGGCTTTTTGCCATAGGTAAGCAGTTTCAATTGGCTTATACGGAGAAACCTCAGGTTTTTTCACGGCGGGTCCAGCAGAAGGTTAGAGTAGTTGTGGAACTATAGCTAATTTTCCGGCGGACTCAAGGTAGGATGTATTAATACCTCGCAGGTTATCCTTATGAACTTTGATTCCTGGAAATTTTCTATTTCCAGAATCCCCGGCTCCTTAGTGACTGCAGCACTGGTGGCATTTGGGGGCTGATTCCAGCGGGGGTGGGGGGGCCCTTTTTTCCATCATCCCTCGGTTTAAAGTATGCGCTACTCCTTCCTGTTCAATGTTGCCCATTTTCGCTCATAAATTATGTTTGAAATGTGTCAAATGTTTAGACCGCTCCAGAGGCTTGTGGGTATCGCAGCGTTGTTTTGTTTGCTATGATCTCAAAAACGCCTTATTCACAAAGAATGGCTTATCGTGCTTGGCGGCATTGCAAGAGATAAAAGCTACCTTTAACTCTTATGCTAAAGACACTGCCCATAAGGCGCTTCATTTCGATGACGAGGCCCTCTGGGAAAAGTTAATTATCAAGTCTCCTCTAACTAAACTCGCCTCATGTAAATCTGTTAAGCCTAAAGTAAAATCGAAAGCCCTCGTCAAAGAGGTAGTGAGTAGCAGTAGTGGCACTGACAACGAACTTACTGAGGTTCCCCTCCCCGACCGTTCGAAGAGGAGACGATCACCTTCTCCGAAACGGAAATCTAGGTCCAGGTCTAGATCCCCTCGGAGGCAGTCTCGGCACTCTTCAACTGACTCTTCCCGGTCCCTCAAGCGCCGGAAAGAGGACTCTGAGTCATCGGCTGGTACGCCGCGTAGTGGGAGCCGGAAGGAGACCCCGCAACCGGAGGCCCTCCCTCTACCCCTGCGTCTGACACTCCTCAGGTTGATTCTGGCGACTCGGAAGTGGGGATCGAGGCCACGGGCTCCACTCCTAGTCATGAACAATCATTAAGTGTACCATCTCATGTTACCTTTGCTATTCCAAAATTAAATTATGTGCCATGTAGTGTCCAGTCCGCCGGCCCAAGACGGGTCCTGGCTGAACAATATAGGGGTTTTCCGTCAGGGTCACAAGCTGTTGACAGCCCTCAAATAATTCAGGACTCTCAGCCACCCGTGGCAGGGGGGTGCTGGCGTCAGTCATAACCTTCTCATAGAAACAAAAGGGGTTTCCAGGAACTAGGGGATGAGGATAGTATGGACATGTTACCTTCATCAGTCCCAGATTTAATGTGGCCTCCGGCGGAACAGGTACCGGAGCCACAGCAGGATAGTTCTGAGTTAAGTAGGGAACCAGAGGAAGTGCCTTTAAGCCCGGTTCCACAGACTATTACAGGTGAGGAGTCTGTAGAGAGCTCACAATCTTCTAGGAGCTCTCACAGTAAGTGTGTTACTTCGGATGAAATCAATGATATATTACATAGAGTTATGCAACAGTATAACCTCCCTGTCTCTTCTGATCCTCCTGCTTGTCAACCGTTAGTTGCCCCCAGTCATTCATTGATAAGACCTCTAGCACCTCGAGGTTTTCTTCCTTCTCTGACCCCGGCGGTATCCGCGGTTCCGGGCACTACAGTGCCAGCCACGCTTACTACCACCACGGTGAGGGTCATTGCAGATATCACTCCTCCCCCCTTAGACAAGGCATCACAGAAGATAGGCCCCATGCCTCTCCTCTATGGCCCTGACTGTTCTTGGGTCCAGGCGACGCCTCTGAACCCACAACTAGCACAACCCCCCATTTCGGGGGACCTTCCGGTCCCTAATGAATGGAAGATTGAGATTAACAAAAGCTTGAAGTTTAGAGCCAAAGATGAGGCAGAAAGGTTGCTGGATGTAACGATTAAGGCTATCCCCAGTTCATATAATCCAGAATTTTTTGTGTATACTGCTGCCCCGGCAGTCCCTTCCACCGCTTCTGCACGGCTCTTTGCTGACTGGTCAAAAGCTGATGGCGTAAATGATGTCAAGGCTTTAAATGCTCCTACGCCGGAAATGGATACACTTCCGGTACTAGACCAAACGCATACACCAGTCCTGCAGATGGGGCGGATAGGGGTAGGTTCCTGGGTAGATTGGGAATTGGAGGCTCAGATATTTGCTGCTACAATCACTTCTAAGTCCTCACATCAGGTTCCACAGGAAATGCATCAGTGTTTTTAGTTGCCTGTCTCTAAGGCTGATGGGGTGTCACCTGCTCTGTTTGCCTTCCTGGCGGCACCCAAAGTAGCCCTTAACTCATTAAATGAACCCTTTTGTTGTGGTAAACTATCAATGGAAGTTAAATATTACTAATCTATAATGAATCAAATAAAATCAATCTAAATGAAAACTACTCCATATCTAAATTGAATTCAATCTGAAACAAGCTAATTTATATCCAAAGGTCTCACATAATAAATTTATATATAGGGTAAGGTTATAAGGGTTAATATACTAGCCAGGAATTAACTCACCAATAGTTCCATGTGGCAATGAGGCAAGGGAGAACGTTTTACCCAATATGACGGTGGACAATGGGGAACGAGACTTCGGTCCCGAGACACGAGTCAAGTTAAAGAAAGAATAAATTATTACATGGGAATGGACATGATTATTATGCTTATCTGTCAGTCAGTCATAGCATCGATGACAGCGTCGTGATGGTGTAGCTGTTTGTATTGCTGTCAGTGTATTGTGATTAGAGGCTCAAAAGCGCGATCAACTGAGGGCGGAAAATAGATGTTAACTGGTTGGTGTTCGTGAAGGCTCTGCCCTTCCTCAAAGGCACACCTTGCTGCCTTGGCAAACGCCAGGAGCCCAAATTATCGTACCGCATCTAGGGTGCTCTATACGATAAATTATATTAATATATACGATAGATTCATATATACTACATAAACCATGGCAATATTGCTTAATAGCATATTAGGCCTTTTATAACTTAACTTATTTACAATCTTATAATATACGATCTACTCTTCCTACGTCGTGCTGTAGGAGCGACCGTGACGTCACAGAGACATACGGGATCACAAAAGAGTCATAGCCTATCGTATTTACGATAGCTCACCTTGAAAGGGATTTTAAACTAAGAAACAAAGCCTACCGGCAGTTCTCTCAGTATCTAGTTAGTCGCCAAATTGCTGTCTCAAATACCAGAACCATCTCGGCCATTGTGGACCCTCAGGTTAGGAAGGCCACTGAGTTGTCTAGACGATTTTTTTTGCAAAACTCTATTCAGACCTTAGGTGACATCAGAATTGCAATCATGGAAGCGGTTCGAGCCCGCCAGGATTTGAGAGTGCATCTAGTGAAGAAGTTACCGGAGGACATTGGTCGCCAGGTAACTCTTTCGCCGGTACTCACGGCCTCCCTCCTTACCGCAGAAACTGGGAGTATAGTTTTCAATTTGGTGAATGGGTGGAAGCAGGGTACCTCCCAAGCTAAGAAGGACCCTGTTAAGAAACCTTTTCACAAGTCAAAGAACGGAGGTAAGTCTAACCAGCCGCATACTAAACAATCCTTTCGTGATCCCAGAACCCCTCCTCAGCCGGGAGGTACTCTGCCCAAACCCAGACAAGGTAAATACTCAGGATATAAGGGTAAGCCCCATCAGAAGCCAAATCAGGGGCAGACGTCAGCCAAGACTAGCCAGCCGTCTGATACCAACCCACCTCCCCCTCCAAAAAACTAGCCACCCAGCCTCTCAATCTCCCAGTGCCGTGCTTAGGTGTACCGGATTCGAGAGTTGCTTTACCGAACAGGCCCGGTCTGCAACTGGGTCGTTCCTGTCATTCCGCTTAGCCTGGCCCAGGAAAACTTGGGCCAAGAAGGTAGTAAGCAAAGGAATCACCTGGCGGTGGCTCCGGCAGCCTCGACTGCGTCAGGCGCTGGAATACAACTATGTATCACAGGAGGTGGAGGCCCTAGTCCAAGAAATGATCTCAAAAGAAGTCCTTGTCTCAATCAAACCAACTTGCGCAGTATTCACCTCCAGACTTTTCTTAGTGCCGAAAAGGGACAGTGTGCAAATGCGACCAGTGGAAGATCTCTCGCGTCTGAACACATTTATAATAAATTCACCCTTCAGGATGCTTACAGTCAATCAAATCAGGCTCTCTCTTCCGCCGCAAGGCTGGATGTGCTCAGTAGACCTCAAAGACGCCTATTGGCATGTCCCTATAAACAAACGGTTCCAAAAAGTCCTCGCTCTGAGGATCAGGCAAGAGACTTATGTCTTTCAAAGAATGCCTTTCGGGTTGAACCTGGCACCGAGAATTTTCACAAAATTAGTCCGGCAACGACTCTCTCAACTGGATCCAATTAACTGTGAAGTTGGGCTGGTTGAAAGTACGGAGATTAATCTTCGAAGGCACCAAAGTTTGTCCTCTCTCGCCGGAGAAGAAATTATGGCCAATTCCTCCATTAATCCACGGCTTGCTATCGGTCTGGGCCAAGCCGGAAATACTTTACTCGATAATGACATTGGCTTCTCCCCCGCCTATGGTATGGGGTTATCAGTCGAATCTAGGCCATCAAGGGCAAGGCACTAGGCCCCCCGACACTCTTTGTCATATCAACAAGCAAGAGCTTTTAGTTCCTCTCTTTTTCCTACAAGATCATGGGATGTCTTTGCAAGAAGAGTCAATAGCGTTCCGTATGGACAACCTAACTGCAGTCCATTGTATTCAGAAGCAGGGCTCAGTGAGGTCTCGAGAGTTGCTAAAATTGTCAGAACAGATTTTTGCCCTAGCCGAATCGCTGGGCATTCATCTGCATGCAGCATATCTCCCTGGCGTGTCGAACGTCTGGGAAGATACTCTGTCTCGGCGTCGGAGCAACCTAGTAGAATGGGCTATCAAACAAACCGTCTTCGACAAGATGGTTGTAAAGCCTTACCATCCACAAGTGGATCTGTTCGCATCCGAGGAGAATCACAGACTTCCTCTCTTCCTAACTCGCCGAGGGGTAACCCCAGCGGGGGGACCAGATGCTTTACTGGAGGATTGGAACAAGTGGACTTCAATTTATCTTTTTCCTCTGTACTTATATGCAGGGTGATTCACAAACTGAGGGGTTACCGGGGCTTAGTCTTGATGATCGCGCCGTTGTGGCCGGCTCAGGCGTGGTACCATCAATTGCGGGAATGGTGCAAGACCCCGGTGTCGCTCCCGGTCTCCGCCTTCCACTTAGAGATGATTGGCAACCTTCAGACCTCGCTCAGTTTTGCCTTATGGACATTTACAAGGGAAAATGGTTAGCTAAATTTGGGGAAAGTGTCACAAATAAACTTTTGAACTAATATACTATGTCTACCAGGAGACAATACCAGTCACACTGGAAAACTTTTACGACCTGGATTGTAGAGTCAGGGCAAACAGATGCCTCGGGAGCCTTGATTTTCAAATATCTACAGTAGATTATCTATTTGAGCACAAGCAATTTTCAGTAATCACTTTAAAAAATCAAATGTCTGCCATCAGAACTCCCTTTTTTAATCTCACGGGCCTATCCATACCGCATGCGGAGGAGAAAGGTTTTATGAGGGCGTGTTTCAAACTGCGCCCACCACCCCGTCAGCTCATGCCCACCTGGTCACTTGACAAAGCCTTATCATTACTTCAGTCGCGTAAATATAATAATACGCCGGATTTGTATTCACTCTTGAAGAAGGCTGTATTCCTCATGGCTCTCGCCACTGGAAATAGGGTGTCTGAGCTGGCGGCGATGAGTAATGAACCTAATTGCCTTAGGTTTGGGAGGCTACACGATCATGTACGAATCGCGCCGTCTCCCACATTTATTGCAAAGAACGAGCATTCCAATCATGTGTTTTCTGAATTTTCTTTTCCGGCATTGAAACGCGGACACACTCATCATATATTATGCCCTGTGCAGGCCTTATCTAAGTTTATGAGGGCTGCTCATCCTCGCCAACTAGGTGCTCTCTGGGTGAATCAGGCAGGTAATCGTGTTACGAGAAGAAAGTTAGCTTCCTTGCTGGTAGACGTTATTAAAGAAAGTAACCCCAGCGTAGTGGGCAGGGCTCACAACATCAGGAAATGGGCAGTCTCCCTTAGATTCCTCCAGAATTTGTCTATAGAAGACATTGCTAATACTCAACTTTGGGCTTCCAATCATACTTTCTTAACACGTTACCTGTCGGTCGCTCTAGATAAACCAAAGCGTACCTGTGTAGCTTTACGACAACGGGTCCAGTAGGTTATGTTCTATTATGTAAGTTTTGTTTTAAAAGGGGGGGGAATAGCCCATACCCCACTAAGTTTAACAAACTCTCCTGTTTAACAAACCTCTTAGACTTCTTCCACGATATCCTCAACCTCTACGATGAGAGTAAAGCTGTAGATATTATATACCTTGATTTTCAAAAGGCCTTTGACAAAGTTCCCCACAAACGTTTACTGCTATAACTAAAAGCGCATGGAATACAAGACGGTGTGTTGAAATGGATAGAAAATTGGCTCAGCGACAGAAAGCAAAGAGTAGTCATAAACGGTAAGGCATCTAAATGGACCAATGTAAGTAGCGGGGTACCCCAGGGATCGGTACTAGGACCAATTCTCTTTCTAATTTACATCAACGACATAGATGAGAGTCTCACCTGTACAATCTCAAAATTTGCTGACGATACAAAAATTGCAAATAGCGTACTCTCAAAAGAACAAGTTGACGATATGCAACACAATCTAGATAAATTGTCATGTTGGGCCCAAATTTGGCAAATGAGTTTCAATGCGGATAAATGTAAAGTACTACATATCGGATACCTAAATGAGAAAGCAAACTATTCGATGAATGGCACTCAGCTTAAGAATGTAAACAGAGAAACCGATCTGGGAGTAACAATATCGAGTAACCTAAAACCGAGTCAACAATGTTCAGAAGTTGTTAAGAAGGCAAACAAAATAATTGGCTTTATAGGCAGGTCATTTGAGCATAAATCCAAAGAAGTTATCCTAACCCTTTACAATTCCTTAGTCCGCCCTCTTCTGGAATACTGCGTTCAATCCTGGTGCCCTTATTACCAAAAAGATATAAACAAGCTAGAACGAGTTCAACGTAGAGTTACCAAAATGATACCTAGCCTAAAGAACAAACCATACGGAGAGCGTCTTAGAGAATTAAATCTATTTCCTTTAACCCAGCGCAGATTAAGAGGTGACTTAATTCAAGTGTTCAAAATCATCAAAGGCATCGACAATATGAACTCTAGTAAGTACTTCACTATCGACCAATCTAATTGCACGCGGGGAAACGGTTGCAAAATTATTGGTAAATCTTTTAACTCACACGAATCTAAGAATTTCTTCTTCAATCGAGTTGTCAACTTGTGGAATGGGCTTCCCCGAAACGTTATAGACTGCATCACCGTTGATTCATTTAAACTCCGCCTAGACAAATATCTCGCATCAAACCCGCGACTGACTGCGTTTGTAAATGAATAACTTTATTTTATCCCCCCTTCAGTTACTAACCCATCTGTCCCCTACTAACTTCCTAATCCTGCCACGGACATTAGTTCCAGGGCAGTAATTCCCTTTCCAATGTTCCCTTACCCACTCTAAACCACTGTTTGGACACTTGATCCTCAGTGTTTTGGAGGACAATCAACCTAGAAGGGTCACTAGATCTGTTGTTGCTTGATTTCCTTTGTACTCCTTTGTACTAAGTCCCCGTCCGCCGGAGACTGTGATAAATCACGAACTGTGATCAAACTGGTTATACAGTTCAAGATATTTTATTTTTATGTTAAGATTTAGTAGAAATCTAGCATAAGTTGAAACTATGCAGTTTTACCAAATTGTACAAACAGATTATATTGTACAAATAGTATTAAGGTGAGAACGAAAAATTCTGCAGAATTATAGTTCGATCTAAGGGAACACATGAGTGTCCCCACTAAGTAGCATGCATAGATCTTGAAGTGAGATCTGGTCATGAGTAAGCAGATTTTCTTGATGTCACGCACTGCTTGCAATCTTTTGTAATTTTGTATAAGATATATATTGTTTGCATACAATAAAACTTAAACAAATTTATATGGGTTTTTGTCCCCTGAGGTTAAGGATATTGTCACGTATGTCCGCCTCCAATCTTAGTATTCAGGCAATATCGTCAATACTGAATTATATACTTAATTAAATTATAGGTTTGATTCCCGAAGGGAAGTAAAGAAAACCTAATATTTAGTAGGGCCCCGTAATCATTGATGATAAATGGCCCTCCAACCATCCCACTTCCGATTCGTTGATTTCTATAGCTTGATCTTGGTATTTCAATGAAGGACGAGATGGCCGCTAGAGGGCCTGGTGTCGGGGTAGCAAACCACAAGAAATCCACATATGGTAAGTCATATAATAACAGATATTAAATTATTTTTTCTTTTTTATTTTTTACAGAGTTTTTTCTGTAGGGTACCCAATCATAATGACGATCCCATAAGGGAATTAAGCGTGCAATTATGATGAGTCCCCCATGATACTTCCGCGCGGTAGATTCAAAATGCTGACGCGGGATGTTGAATGGAGACTATGTTACGACCGGGACTCGTATAAAACAAGGGCTCTTAATCATTGGACTAGAAAGGCACACAGCCACAACGGTAACACTAGATCCAACCCTTGAACTTATAATGCCGGTGCACAAAAACACCTATACACTCAGAGTTAAATCTGCGATAACGGGGTACCCTATAACTCGGTATAAATGCACTACTACTATAGGCTGATGATCTCTGATACAGCCTGATCACAACAACATACAATTACGTTAATAATGTATACAAGGAAAAGGATAGAGAGCTTAATTAAATCACTGAAATTATTTAATGCAAACAAGAAGAAGATATAATTAAAGATACTCTAAACAATAATAAACTGTCACTCCTATATTAAAGAAGGTGAATGAAAGTCCTAAAGCATCGAGCAGGAATCTTCTGAAGAAAGTCTGATGCTGCTTAAGATGATCGAATCGGATTTTGAACTGTTATATAAAGCAGGAACAAGATATGACATGTGTAGGGACATACAGTGTTAACTGGCACGGGAATAATAATAAATGCGCAATAGTATTATCTCCAACAACAAAAGAAGTACTTCCTCAGGCAACTCAAAAAGCCTGCTCGGGTTGTGCAACTCAACAACAACCAAGGCTTACAGTCAACGTGAATAAAAATGCTGCACACATAACATAAGAGCTTATAATCCTAATCGGGTGTCTGCTAGGCTAATAAAGTCTACCTGGGATGTCGTAGGCTAGGAAACAATGGCTGAGAAAGCGGCTCGTAGCCTAGCGAGGTCCTTAAGACCGTGCGGCCAAATTACGTTAAATGACGGGGTGCTCTCTTGAGAGATCCAGATCGCTAGTATCTGGTTCTCTCCTGGCGACCCTCTCAAAATCAAAGCAAAACGAGTTAGCACAGTGTTGGGTGGCAGAGGCAAAAGCCCTCACTCGCAACACAGTGCTAAACTCACAAGGTACACAGTCAGAAAGACCACCTAGGCTTCCCACGTATCCATTGCGATTGTACAGGTTCAACAAAACCTGGTACACATCGGAAATCAAAACAACAATAGCCTCACCCCAGTCTAGCATCAAATAGCCCAGCAGACAGCCAAGAAAAAAGGTAGGGAGACACCGTGAGTGTGTCGAACCTCTACAGACAAAATGGTAACCCCTCCAAAATGCCTAACTAAACATGTAATATCTGAGAGCTTCAGCATATAATACGATGGCCGATATATGAAATGGTGCAGAACCAAAGGGGAGTTATGATATTAAATAGAGTGGAAGAATGAGAGGTAAGAAGTTGAGAGAGAGAGAAAGTGCTCTATAGGTAGAAGTCGGGGGACAGGTGGCAAGGGAGATGTTAAGGGTATGCTGGTCAGGCAAGCTCTGAAGAGAGTAGCTCCTCGGGACCCCAAGATCACACAAAGGCATGGTGGACAGCCAATCACAGGCCGCTACGTCACCAGACAGCAGGCCTGCAGAAGGCGCCAGGAACCACCAGCCAATCAAAACCGAGAGAAAGCCCACGCGGGCGAGGGACTCCTCCGGGAGGGAGGAAGGAGGAGGGAAAGCAACACTTACTCCCCCTCGATGCTCGCTCGCTCTTCCTCTCAACCCTACACACCAATGCATCTTATATTCAACTCATGATATAAAATATAATGCATTGTCACAGGCAAAAATAAAGACCACTTCTAAACTGCCTGTGACATGACGATTCATAAGAAAGAAAGTACAACATTGTAGATAGACTGTAGCCCATTTCACTGCCCTGGCGAGCGCTAGTGGCTACCGGGAGGCGATTCTGCCAACGCTGGCAGGCGTCACAACTATTATACTGTTACGACCTGGCACTCGGGTACACAAGGGCTCTCAATCAGGATTCGAATACGGCTCGCTGCCACAACGGAAACACACGATCCCAACCCCTGAGTACTGCCAGCCGAACAAAAAACACCAATACCCTCCAGAGTTCAATCTGCTATAACGGGGTATACAAGAACTCGGTACTAGTGTTCAACAACAGACTAACAAAGAGACAGGAATTATCTAGTCTGGTCAACAATCAAACAATGAAGTAAGAAACAACAACACCAAAGAATAGTGTTGGCCGAAGCCGAAGTAATCCACCCTTGACTAAGAACTTAAGAAGTCCTCCACCCTCTACTTCGGATCGGCACTATTACGTTACGTTAATTAACCCCCTCCGACTCATATGACACGATCGCGTCATATGGCGGTTCCGCCCAAACTGCTCATATGACGCGATCGTGTCATATGAGCCTAGTGAAATAGCTCTACAATAAGTTATATGACGCTTCTGCGTCATATTGAGCTCAGTAAGTTAGGTTAGTTAGATCAGAATCTGTCGACTGGTGGCAACCCCAAGTTCCTCCGACTTTTAACGGTCCCTCAGTGTGATTTTGACTGTTGTGGGGAAAATACCGGGCGGTCTGCCTCCTCGTCAGTAAGTTAACTATTCCAGTCTGAGGGGGTTAATAGTCCTTAAGCATCGAGCAAGGAATCTTCTGAAAAAAGTTAGATGCTTCTCGGATGCTCGTAAGAAGTACGTATCGGATTTTGAACAGTAATTCAATAAGCAAAAACACTGGCAATTAAATACTATTAAAGGTTTAAATTGGCATAAGAATAATTAAAAGAATATGCAATAGTAAATGGCAAACATTAAAAAGAAGTACTCCGCAAATGCAACGGCAATAGCCTACTCGGATTGTGCTCGTGGGCCACTAATCACTAAAGTAGCCAAGCGTGCAACACATGAAATCAATAGTGCATAAACAATATCATACATAAGGAAAGCTTCAATACTATTCTGTATCTACTTATCGAGTAAAGTCTAGCTGGGGTACTGTGGGCAAAAGGTAGCAGTGACTGAGCAAAAACGGCTCGTAGCCTAGCGAAGTCCTCACAACTGTTTAAAGTATTACGTTAACACTAACAAGTGCACTATGAGAAATCCAGATCCCTTGTATCTGGTTTTCTCCCGGCTCCTTGACAAAGTAAAAACAAACTGTTAATAAAATACAGGGTGGTTAGGCTCTTGCCCTCACGCACTGTAAATTATTAACTCAACACAGTCAGCCGCGAAGACAACCTAGGTTTCACTGAACCGAAACGAGTATGCAGGTTTATCGCTTAACCACTGCATCAAACAACAACTCGTAACACAGAAAAGCCTTACCCCAGTCTAGCATTACCTAGACTAGCAGAAAACAGGAATAATAATAATAACACACAGGGAAATGCATATACAAGTGCAACAAACATAAATCAATCCTATTCTAAGTTAACCCTTCCAAAATAGGCTATCTAATAGGCAAGTATCTAGTGAGAACTCAAGCGATAATACGTTGGCTGACTAGCTCTGCACCAACGGGACCATGGAAGTTAAACAGGCAGGGAAAAGAGGAGATAAGAATGTAAGGTAGTAGAGAAAGTTCACATCAGTCAGAAGAATATATATAGTTAGCAAGGGAAATAAGAAGTCGCTCTGCCTAATGAGTTCTGATGAAAAAATGGCTAGACTTCCCTTTTTATACCCGGCCCTCTATTGAGCCCAACGTGAACTACTAAGGACCGCCCACTGACAATCATTACGTAATGTCTCTCTCTCCTCTGGGATAGACAAAGGCTTTCCTAGCACTGAGGGGAGGGGGGAGGGGGGGAGTGCTAGTGAGTTAGGCCCACCTCCCGCATGGCGCACCCACTGACCCCCAACTGTGGATGCCGCTTCTCCCATCATTACAAATAAGTTTTACACACAATACTTATAACTAATGATATAAAATAGAACTCGTTGACTCAGATGAAAACAAAATACATATTCATATTACTTATAGTACAACGGCTCACATGAACTAAGTTAGGAAACTCTACATAGACTACAGCCAAAGTTCCTGCCCTGACGATCCTAGCGAGAGTGGGGCATGACTAGGCGTTCTGTACAGCATGCTCACACTGGACATGCGTCACACCTCCCCCAAGATTTTACTTGCTCAACCCTGAGCTAAAATCTGACAAACACAGAACCCCATCAAGCCCCTCACACCCAGCGACCGCATGGCACTAAAACAAAGCTGAGTTTATCACCAAAACACATCTTATTATTAAAAAAAAAAAATCACATTTTATAACTCCTCCCAACAATAGCAAAAAGACACAATATCATGCTCCCAGAGCGAGCTTACAGCAGCTCAGCCGTTTGATAGTTGATAGTTTGATATTTATTCTTCTGACTGATGTGAACTTTCTCTACTACCTTACATTCTTATCTCCTCTTTTCCCTGCCTGTTTAACTTCCATGGTCCCGTTGGTGCAGAGCTAGTCAGCCAACGTATTATCGCTTGAGTTCTCACAAGATACTTGTCTATTAGATAGCCTATTTTGGAAGGGTTAACTTAGAATAGGATTGATTTATGTTTGTTGCACTTGTATATGCATTTCCCTGTGTGTTATTATTATTATTCCTGTTTTCTGCTAGTCTAGGTAATGCTAGACTGGGGTAAGGCTTTTCTGTGTTACGAGTTGTTGTTTGATGCAGTGGTTAAGCGATAAACCTGCATACTCGTTTCGGTTCAGTGAAGCCTAGGTTGTCTTCGCGGCTGACTGTGTTGAGTTAATAATTTACAGTGCGTGAGGGCAAGAGCCTAACCACCCTGTATTTTATTAACAGTTTGTTTTTACTTTGTCAAGGAGCCGGGAGAAAACCAGATACAAGGGATCTGGATTTCTCAAAGTGCACTTGTTATTGTTAACGTAATACTTTAAACAGTTGTGAGGACTTCGCTAGGCTACGAGCCGTTTTTGCTCAGTCACTGCTACCTTTTGCCCACAGTACCCCAGCTAGACTTTACTCGATTAGTAGATACAGAATAGTATTGAAGCTTTTCTTATGTATGATATTGTTTATGCACTATTGATTTCATGTGTTGCACGCTTGGCTACTTTAGTGATTAGTGGCCCACGAGCACAATCCGAGTAGGCTATTGCCGTTGCATTTGCGGAGTACTTCTTTTTAATGTTTGCCATTTACTATTGCATATTCTTTTAATTATTCTTATGCCAATTTAAACCTTTAATAGTATTTAATTGCCTGTGCTTTGCTTATTGAATTACTGTTCAAAATCCGATACGTACTTCTTACGAGCATCCGAGAAGCAATGATTGTCTTATTCGTCACTTTATCTGGGGATTGTCGTGTTTTGTTCGAGTAATTCGGCTGATAATCGGTTTATTGTCTCCCTATATTCATATGATTCGGGTTATTATAAACTTATGTTCGTCTTATATTCGACTCATGTTCGGGTAGTTCGTGTTAACTTCGCCAATGAAAGTTACAGCAAAACATCGACCGAAACAAAAGAATGTAACACGAATGTAAGCCGACCATAACCCGAACGAGAGCCGACCTTTTTTTAACAGTTTTTACACCCGAATATCGGCTAGAAGTTAACACATGCACTAACTTCTGGCCGACCCACAAGATATTCGTCTGCACCCATGAACATCCCGAGAACTTCCCCAGAATCAACAAGATCATTGGCCGATTTGACCCGAATCAACCCGAACTTTCTGAAAAAAAAAAAATGTTTTGCAATTCATCCTGTTCGGGAGTAGGTCGCCTGACGTTCGACTTCAGTCTTCTGTATAATGCGGCCTTTACTCTGACATATTCAGCTCACCACTTAGGTAGTGCAGTCAGCCTCGGTAGTATAATAATAATAATAATAATAATAATTCTTAAAGCTAGCGCAGGCTAAACCAGCTAAGGATAGCCCAATAAGACCGATTAGACGTATTTCCATTGGGGTCCTGTACTACTACCCCATCCCCTTGCTCATGAGGGACAGTAACGACTCAGTGCTTGTGAAGAAACTTTACTGCGCCGAGCGTGGGCGCAATCCTGGGCTTTCTGGGTGGAAGTTCAAGGTACTAGTCACTACACCAGTTATTGTAGCATAGTTAAGGCTGTGGTGCAGATCCGGCAAGTGCAAGTGCTTCAGGGGGACTTTGTAGAGTCTTGCTGAGACACAGTTATCGCTATACCAACATCAGCCACTGTGATGACATGATGGGGCTTTGTTGTGACAAGTATTCATTGTACTGTACTACAGTAAAGTTACTACAATCACGTTCTCTGTGGATGAAGTGGTATTTAAACTTGTATGTATGTATTTACCGGTATGTATGTATGTATAAGAATAACAAAATGCATGCATCAAAATTGATGAAGCACACATACGTTTTTTTTTTTTACAATCCAACTCTTACCTCCAGACATACAGTAGACTAACCGTCTGTAGATTCAATCGCTCAACACAACGAAGTCAGGAGGTCTTTTGCCAGATGGCGAGTGAGACAACGAGACAGTTGGAGTATTACAACCGGCTCGTTCGTGGTCTTACCTTCGTAGACCTATATGACGTCTGATTTTCTCCTCGTGGCCCGTTGCAACTCAAACATCTCAAAGATGCAGTGCCACTATCTCCGTCTCATCTCACAATCTTGTGTACCTCTCTTTCGCTAATACCACTTATTGAACTGTTTACTCACTAAGCACTACTCCAATAGTATATTTTGATTATGGGAATATTTATACAATGCTAATTTATTGGAAACAGCGAGGGTATTCTTATGGCGTGTCAGTGAGCTTTGTGGTGATGCACTGAAACTAAATACAGCGTAAATTCCATCCCTATAATATCTTCCCATGAACACATCAGGATTTAAACTCGGGACCTTAAGACTGGCAGTGCACTCCACCACTCCTTCCCTTAATCTGTTTGTTTTTGTTTTATGTGGATGAGGGAGACAAAAGGCAAAGCTGCCTGTGACGAGTGCCTCCCCAGAGTTGAAAGAGTAACATGGCCAAAATCAAGGAATGTTCGAGCCAAAATGTCTGGACACACGGAGTTTGAAGCCATTTAAGTCAAAGGATGAGGGAAAATGGATTCCCGGAGAGTTTCAGAGCTCAGTTGTTGAATAGAAGAAATATTGGGAGTATCATTTCACTCTTGAGTTGGAGAATTGCACAGAGTAGGGATGGGACTGTGTTGCAAGACGAGTGCTACATACCCTATGTAAATGAGGTGGTATACACTTTCTTTTCTACATTGTCTAGAAGTGCAGTGTGAGAGGATCCTTCACACACTTGTGAACAATACTCAATACATGGACACACTGTGTCCCTGCGCAAAGCAAGAAGCTGTGCAGGCGTAAAGAACCCCTTGAGGCGGTTGAGCTCACCCAGCTTCTGGGGGCCCGTCTTAGCAAGAGTGGTAATAAGGTCCTTCCTAGATAGAACAGAAGAAAAAGAGACACTGTGAATACTGAGAGAAGACGAATGATTGATTTTTGTATTGTTGAAGTATAAGGGATAGTCCTCTGGAAATTCAAGACGCGTAGATAGATGGAGAAATTGGGTTTGGAAGCATTAAAGGCAACAAGGTTTTCACTGCCCAAATTTGGAAATGGTACTTAGATCAGAAGATAAGTGTTGTATGGCTTCATTACGATTGTTTTTGAGTGATTGCTTGCTGGGGCCTTCTGGAATACTAATTGAATAGTGTAAGGTAGAGTCGCCTGCATATGAATGGATAGGACTGGATGTACAGTTGAGGTCATTTATGAAAATTAGAAAGAAAATTGGAGATAGGACAGAACCCTGAGGAACACCAGAGTTGATACTATGAGGAAGTGAATGATGGCCATCCACAACCACAGCTATGGAACTGCCGGAAAGGAAATTAGAGACAAAGGCACGAATGGAGGAATAGAAACCGAAGGAAGGTAGTTTAGAAATTAGATATTTGTGCCAGACTCTATCGAAGGTTTTCGATATACCTAGCGCAATAGAAAAGGTCTCAGTGAAGTCCTGAAAGGAGAATGACCAGGAGCTAGTAAGATATGAAAGAAGATATCCAGTAGAGCGACCCTTAACCTAACAAGTGCGCATGGGGTTAATTAGACACCTCTCCCTGTGCGCATGTATTTGAGGTGTTTCCGTCACTAAAATATTCATTTTACCATAAATAGCATTAATACTTATCCATACGCGCCTATTATGGGTTGATTATAAAGGTATTAACCTGAAACAACAATAAAACGAGTGAAAACAGCGTTTGGATGGTCAAAATCGGAGATATAGCCCGCGAGTTGTATAATGTATGGGTGAGGCAAGCTGCTTTCCCGCCAATTTCCCCCAAGGCCACTGAGACACAGTCGATCGATACTCTCTCTCTCTCTCTCTTGCACTCGTTTGCTATCAGTGATGACAACGCCCTGCTTGCAACTCGCTAATGTTAGCACGAAAATATACCTCAGAATAAGGGAATAACAGGGAAAATAGGTGATAACTGAAGGAGAGGAGGAAAGTGGGGAAGGAGGGGAGGTAGAGGACTGAGATTTTGCATGGCCCAGGGGCCAACAAAAAATAAAATAAATAAATAAATAAATATTTGTTTTTTTCGATGTCAAAAGTTGATTTTTTTTTCTCTGACTCTTAAGAGTCTTCCCGCAGTCCGCCGGGGGAACTCTTAAGAGTTTCCCAGCAGTTCCCGGGTTAAGGAAGCCATACTGGTGATCTGAGAGTAGATTATGAGAAGAGATATGCCTAAGAAATTTTGAAGTAAGAATATTTTCAAAAACTTTAGAAATACAAGAGATGAGAGCAAGTGAACGATAGTTGGAGGGTTGAGAGCGGTCACCCTTCTTTGGACCAATTTAAATAAGAGCAAACTTCCAGCAAGACGGGAAGACGTTAGAGGAGAGACAGAGCCAAAAGAGATTGCCTAGGCAGGGAGTCAGCACGAAACCACAGTTTTGAGTACATACATACATACATACATACATATATTATATAAACCGAGTACTCCCTACATATTTTGATTTCAGTCTCAACTCCTAATGGCGGCGTTCCAGGTAACCCTGTTCAGAGTTGCCTCACTTATCAGGTTTTTTAATTCAAGCACATAATCTGATCCCACTTCTTTTAGGTCTAAAGCTTGTTTCAGCTCCCTCCACGTTCACGGACCCGTATATTTTCATCCACCTTAGTTCATTCATCCTCTCCAAAGCCTTAACTATCCAAGACTGCTTATTTGCATCACACTACAGATATTCTTGATACCTAACTATCTCCTCAGCGCTTCACTAGATATACTATCTTGTAGTTTGGCCCCTTACATCCAAATTCACATTCTCATCTTGTTACATTCCATTCTGTTGATATTATTCGCTTTGACAGGCTATGTTTCTGAAGCATAGGTCATTTCACTTTTAATACATCCTTTCAAGGGGAGCAGAATTCTTCTCATGGTTAGAATTGGCAGCAGTTCTCTGAACTTTCCTCAGCCACAACTAATTATGTAGATAGTGGCGGCCTCGGCCCCACTACCAGCAGAGATGGTATCTCCCAAGTAGGAAAACATGTCCACCATCTCCAGTGATCATTGCCAAAGTTCACATATTGCATAATATATTATGTGGAACCAATGCACGTTAGAAAAATGTCACAATCGGCTCTTCAAAATGTTTTTAAGATTCCACAATTGATGTAACATCCGTTCTTTACTATTCAAACAATGTCCCACTACACACTTTACAGTACATAAAGTCTAATTCTGTTAACCAACCAAACCACCAATAGTTTAACAATTTACAACATTTTGCTAAAGCTAGTGTTGTATCAAATGACAAGAGCTCAATTAGTCTGTCAAACAAATTACGATAGTCAACATCCTGTTTACCAGATACAGCCTTGTATTCTGCAACTAGTTCAACAAGCAAATCACAAGAGATTTATTTTATTTCTATTGTTTTTTAGTTTTTTTGGTATTTATTTATTTGTTTTTTCTAGACACCGTAATTCCCGTGAAGGGGTGGTTTATGATAATATAAAATATATATTGTACTGTAAATTAATACAAGGCAAACTAGCCAATAATGTAATGGGACAATAAATAATAAAAGGTGTTAATCATAGTATTATAACTGAGACTATAATAACCGTGAAGGACACTCACTTTCCATAAGGCCTGCTTATAATGCTCATAACACTGCCATCATTGTGTACACCCAGCGAGATAATTGTGCAGTCACAATGCATAATATGTATACACCCATACATACTGTATATGTATCGAAGCCAAAACACATAGAACAGTGAACTATGTTCCAAATGTTTCAAAGTTTGGCTTTAATGGTTAAAATACTAAGGAGGTGTAAACGAATTACGGTTCATGAACGTATTTCTAAATAGTATTCTTTGTCAAACTGTTTTTTGTTTTATTTCATTAACCCTTTCAGTACCGTTATTCAGTTTAAAAATGGCCTCCAACAATTAACAGGCTTGGAACTATCTACTTAATACTTTTTACTACCACAGATCCTTCTTGAACTGTACAAAATTGCTTAAATATAGCTAGAACAGAACGAAAAAGACGTCGCCGGTACACAGAGGGTTAACTGAAATAGAAAATAGGGCATGACAAGAAATATTGACACTACAATTTCTGATATAACTATAGACAGGTGACAGTGTCACGTGCTGTATGTTTCCCTCCAGTTCTACACGTACTATAGACAGGTGACAGTGTCACGTGCTGTATGTTTCCCTCCAGTGCTACACGTACTTCCAGGTTTGTTTGTTTTTACATGCCCTGCTTTCCAGTCTTTGTGTTACTTTAAGTCATTAATTGTGAGTTTAGGCCCTTCTATTATTATACACACGACGAACAAGTATTCTTGGTGAAATAATAATCTTTAACTCCCCTGTGTCCAGTTGTCAAATGAAACACTAACGGTCGACAGTAAACTACAACAGGTTTATGTACAGTTCTTGACATCCAACCCTGATCCATAGATGGAGCGAACGTCTTAACATTTCATAACTAATGGGGCTAAACATTCGCAAGAAGGGGGTCTAGAACGGAAAGGTAAAAGCAATATGGGGTACATTTTGATTTTTTTTTTCTGGAACTCCCTATTCCCTCATTCCCTCATAGCGAGCCTGTAACTTAGGAGGAATCTTGGGGGATGTGTTTTAAGCTTGAGGTCGAGGGAAGAATAAAAAAAATTCCCCTTAGCTCTTTGAGTACCAGCGACGTGTACTATTTTTTATTCTAGCTATATTTAAACGATATTATGCAGCTTAGGAAGGATCTGCTGTAGTTAATAGGGTTAGTTGAGATAGTTTGAAGCTTTTGTATTGCTAGAGGTTCTTCTTAAACTTAACAATATCGTGTAATAGTTGCCACAATATAATGAAAAGGACGTCACCAATACTGTACGGGTTAAGAGTTCCCATACTACCACAAGGGGGGGGGGGGGGGTAGTGTAGTAGGAAGGAGAAAAGATGATACAACATAAAGAGGACAATGAATATAGGCTACACTTTTAATTCAATAATTACGTCAACTTAACTGAATGCCTGCTAAGAACAGTAAATACAATGATAACACAAATATATGAATACATAAATTGAATAAATAAACATAAATTTGATAAAGTACATTCGGATGCCATAGTCTATAGCCCACTTATAAATATTCGTGGACTTCATATCTCCGGAAACTAATTCATGAATTATTTGTTTTTATATATCAACTACACAACTATAATTATTAATTATTTATTGAAAAGCAAGTTCTATATAAAAAATCCATCCAGATCGTTATAATTGTATAAAGAAAACCATAGTGGGTCCACAAATGTTTATGAGTGGGCTAGAAACTATGGCATCCGGGTGCCTATTATGAAGAAATTATTAACAATGCAATGATACAAACAAAAAATAAGATGAGCAAATGTTGACCGAACAAATCTATAGAAATACAATAATCGCAACGTAGATGTTAGCTAAATAGGGACAACTAAATAAAATCAATATTAAACCAAATCAATCCAGGTGACTAACTGACTGTATGCTACCAGGGTTGGGTGTTGGCAACTGTACGTTTGCTGGTGGAGGTTTGTTGTCATGATGTCTTTTTATAATTATTCTTTAAGAAGGTTGCAACCTGGTGGTCAAACGATAGCCAAGTCTACTATTAATACCTTTATTGTTGTATATACAGAGATCAAATTATGGTGTATAGATTAAATTATGTTGTTGGAAGTGATAACATAGCTAACACTAAGGATTTCATATTCATTTTCTTGATTTCATTTACACATTCTCTCAAGTCTTCAAAATATAATTGCTCTGGTTTGACACGCTGGTTGTAGCCAATAAAAGGTGTATGTTTACTGCTATAGTCCATTCATTGTACAGTAGGTAGGCCATAAATCGTGACCCCTAACCTCTGTAACTCAAAAAGTGTATAGCATATGGGCTGTCAGCTTTAACAAATACTAGCAGGGGTACCCGGCGTTGCCCGGGTTTAAATTCTACTACCATAATCACCATCATCAATCACTACTACCACAATCATCACAATACTACTACTACCATAATCACCGGCCTCGACCTCCCTGTGCCTCATTAAACGGCGACCTCGATGTTGGATCTGACCTCATCCGTACCCCTATTTTGGGGGGCTGCGAACAATTTTCGTTCCATACACCTTTTCGATCGGAGGCCTCCTTCTGCCCCAAACGGCCATTTTGTTTCAATTAATTTTCAATTTCGGCCTCGAAACGACCTCCGATCGTGGCTTCGCCCCCTCTATGACCTGACCCAGGTCAATTGACACCTACATGCAAAGTTTCAGCTCCCCAGGTCCAAAACTGCGGCCGCCTATTAAGAACACACAGACAGACAAACAGACACACGAACTGATTTAATAATATAGATTCCCTGGCTAACTCTTCTCATCTGGTCGAAATAGTAGCTTGATTACTAGAGTTGTTCTTTAGTTACAGAGGTTAGTGGTGAAGAAGTTTGACCTATTTCTAATGACTAGACTATAGTACTGTGTTTTTGTATGCTTCAACACAATATGATATACATGTAAATAAGAGTTGTTTATACGATATGAGCCCAGTGTAATTGTATTATTTTGTTGGTTTAACAATATTCTGTAAACTCTTGCCAAATTAGATTTGTTACATGTATTCAATAAAGGGATATACACTATAATATTTGTTTAATTGGCAACTACTTTCCTTATTTTGTTTATTTTTTTTTATTTTTTTTGTAATTGACCCTCTTCTTCCTAATGTTAAGCCGCAATAGTTTCGAGATGTTATGACGTTTCCGTCATTAGTTTGGTGATTATTAGACCTCTAACCTAATTTCTTTGTCAATTTTACAACCTTTCATGAGATTTTGGTGTCTATTTTTTCCTGGCTAGCGATAGCGAACCTGCAATTTAAGTGGAACCGGTTTTTGGCTGGGGCATTTTTCTACCGAAAAAATGCAGAATGTTATGTCGAAGAGGGGTTTTGGGGGTACTTGTTTTAAGATTTATGGAGGTCTAGGTAAAAAAAAAAATATTTACCGGTGTATACAGTATATATATATACCGGGTGTATATATATATTTATATATATATATATATATATATATATATATATATATATATATTTGCTTTAATACATACGAGGTTGAAAGAAATGGCAATTTCTGCGTTGGAAATTTTATTATTCAAAGTTTCCAGGTCTCTGATGAGTTTTCGCTGGGTGGCAGGAAGTAGATGAAGGAGATGAGCAAAATTCATGGTGGTACAGGGTTACATTACAGTACATGAAGATACAGGATATACGACGCGTTTCACTGGACAACCAGCATTATCAAGTAAGGAAGGAATGATATAAAAGGTAAACAGGAAGGGTATATATATAGAGGGTGGAGGATCAGAGGAGGCGGAAAACAGGGGGCAAAAGTCTGCTATTGGTGGAAGGGTAAACTAGGAGAGAGAAAGGGGGTAACCGCTTCACGCATGCGCACTGGATGCGGGATGGTGGTCGGTAGGTGGGGTCGAAGCTGATTGGCTGCGTGTCGAGGGGCGTGGCCTAAGTTGTGTGGCGCCTGCAGAAGACGAAGCTGAAGGAGGTAGCGCGGGGGGCTGCGTCAAGGGCACCGGGGGGCGAGGAGGTGTGTTAGGTCCTGTAGGGTAGTGCCTTTTGGCAGAAGGAAGGATCTGAAGGTCCAGAGTTTGGTTGTTGATGTTGGGATGTAAGGCTTGGATATATAAAGCTTCGAGTATAGGTAATCTCCTTGGGTCACTTTCTTTATCGAGTATGGTGGTGTGTTTCTCTAACTCGTTGCGTGTGAGGTGAGGGTGGTTAGGGGTGAGATAGTGGTCTTTGATGGCTCCAGCCTGAAGGTGAAGAGTTAACCGACGTGAAAGACGAGTCTGCGTCATACCAATATAGGAATGAGGTCCACAGTCCTCATAATTACAGGTATGTTGGTAAATGACGTGATCGTCGGTCATCGGGCTCTTTATCTTGGTGGAGGCTGGTTTGTTGCGGAGAACGAGGTTGGAGGTCTTGGGGGATTTGTAATAAGATCCCCACTGCCACCTACCAGATCGCCAAGGCCCTGAACAACCTCCTCACCCCCTACGTGCCCAGCCAATTCAACCTTAACTCAGCCCACGATTTCTTGGAAATTTTACGAGACGCCCCCCGTAACAACAACCACACAATCGCCTCTCTCGACGTAGAAAGCCTGTTCACCAACGTGCCAGTGGATAGGACCATTGACATGATTCTACGTCGAATTTATCATTGCCCTGATACACCTACACTGGACATCCCGGAGAAGGCCCTGAAAACACTACTGGAGCTATGTACCAAGGAGGCCCCCTTCCTTTGCCCCCAGGGCAACATGTACAAGCAGATAGACGGTGTGGCGATGGGCAGCCCCCTAGGAGTTCTTTTTGCGAACTTTTTCATGGGTACCATCGAGGAAGAGCTCCTAGCTGCCCAACGACCCGCCGTATACGGTTGACCGTACATGGCAGATCCCTTTCACACCCAACCCATCTCGTTCTATCTAATTTCAAGTTGAAGCTCTATTATTCTTGATCCCATAGCACTCGGTAGCCTATTCCACATAGCTACAACTCTGTTACTAAATGAATAGAGGCAGATCCCTTATACAGCCAATCTCTCCCTCTCTCGCTCTTGTTTGTTTGCACAATGTGTTCCTTCTGTAGTTTCTCCATGCCCGATAAGTTAACTCCTTCAGACATATTATGTTCCAGTAAGTCTACGGAGGCGGTAGCCCGGTATCATTGCCACTGCACCACACAACTGTCAAAACCACACTGCTGACCGTTAGAATTGTCGGAGAAACCTGGGGTTGCCACCAACCGACAGATCTTCATCTAACTTACCGGACTTACAGAGCTCCATATGACGCTAGGGCGTCATATAACTTATTCTAGAATTATGAAGATAAGTCCATATGACGCAGTAGCGTCATATGAGTTTTTGGTTCACCCTGTCATATGACGCGGTAGCGTCATATAAGTCGGACAGAGTTAAATGATCTTTTGATATTCTGTAACACAGCTTTTGTATCCAACACAATACCCTGCTTGCAAAAACCGCTCGAACCCCGGACAACGTTGCTTGCAACTTTAATTATTATTAATATTATTATTATTATTATTATTATTATTATTAATAATTGTATTATTATTAATAATTGTATTATTATTACTATTACTATTATTAGTACTACTATTATATATATATATATATATATATATATATATATATATATATATATATATATATTTATATACAGTACATTGTATATATATATATATATATATATATCTATATATTGGAGTAAAATCACAAATACGTATGATCAAATTATGTAGTAAAAATCGCTAGGAAAATTGAAACAATGGAACACCAAGCTTTTGTCTATTCTCTCAAAACATCTTCAGGGTAATACAAGAAAACAAGGGGAGAGTGAGGCTTAAATACCCGTCCTAAATCATCTGGGAGTTGCTAAATAGCATATAAATACAAAAAGTGTTGCCAGCCTACTGCCTGTTGCCATATTTTTAGGAACATACTTATTTTATATACAAAATATATGTACATATATACATTGAAATATGCCTAACAATACAATCTAATCATATATACAATTTGATACACATCAATGAACTTGCAGATCCCTTACAAACTGTTATCGTAACTTATGTAAAGATGAAGAAATACATATACCTGTAGAAATACATATAATTACATATGCATACACATATACATGCATACTGTATACACGCATACATTACATACATACAAATAAACATTACATACAGTATATAAGAACACAAGAAAAATGGGAGTCTGCAGAAAGCCGATTGGTCACACAAGACAGAGCCTTCCCACACCCAACCCTAATTATAAGGCCGAATTATAGGCCCAACTCACTAATACTATGGACCCTGGGGACTGACCTTCCCAAAATGGTCAGATCAACATAAGGATAAAAGGAGTCTGTAGAAAGCCAAATAGTCCACACCTGGCATATCCCCCTCACAACTAAACAGTATATAAATTATACATAAACACACATATATACACACACAGGATGATGCAGGATCATCCTGGGTGGCACATATCCAGGGTACGAGGAAGCTCTCACCACCCTTAGCATACCTACACTTTCAACCCACCACAACAACACACTCAAACAGTTTGCATCTAAGCTGCTTGTTCACCCACGACACAGAAACTTACTTCCACCAGACGCCCCTAGACCTACACGTGCAGCTCGTCATTTCAACACACTCCAACCAATAAGAGCAAGAACTGACAGATATAAAAATAGTCCTATCCCAACCATTGTTAATATTATTAATAATGTGTAATAACGGCCTGTCACACCATATATACGCGCCCACCTTTAATAATATATGCATAAGTGTGTGTGCGTGTGTGTATTAGAATATAATTATGTATGTATTTGCTTGAGTTTGTTTATGTATATGTGTATATATGTATCTATGTATGTGCAGTATATGTGTATGTATGTGTGCGTATATGTGTATGTATGTATGCATTATTTATGTATATATATATGTGTCTATAGTGTATACTGTTTGTGGTTCGAGCCCGGCTGAGAGTATCAGGTAGGATAAGAGAAGAGCATATATGCATGTAATGTGCATATATTTATGTATATGTATGTCTGTGTGTATGTGCTGTCAATGGTTCGAGCCCGGTTGAGAATATAAGGTATATAATATATATATGTACTGTACGTGTATTTATATGGTCATATGCACATATGTATGTAAATATACGTACATATGAGCGAGAACATATTGCTCACTAGCGCAACTTCTGATTATAAATCTATGCATAAGCATTATCTATTATTAAGTGTTCGCGTATCTTCATCCATGTATTTCCACCCTTAACAATAGAACGCCCAGCTCTTCCATATTTCGCCTTCTGTCACACACACACACACACACACACACCTACACTACCGAGGATTAACCTCCCATTGTAGTAGGCTGTACCTGACCATACGGACCATATACGGACTTGAATTGCTGCACCCTCTTTACCCTGACCATACCAAAACAGTTTCTGTATGTATGTATGTTTGTGTGCATACGTGAGCGTTTGTGTATACGGACATGTGCACACGTACTACATGTTCTTATGTTCCTATATATGTATGTATATGTATGTGCGCACGTACGTGTATATACGTATGTTCTGTATATGAGTAAGTAAATAAATGTGTATATGTACTGTATATCACTTACTCTCATGGTTATTTTATGATAATTTGTATTCTGCACATGCATCATTATTGTATTTATTTATTTTGTTTGTAAACTGAGCTTACCATCCTCATATCTGTACATCTCATGTTCATCCACTAAATTGTAAAATGTGTATTTTCAGCTCATGAGGCTGCCATTCTTTAATAAACCGTTTATTATTATTATTATTATTATTATTATTACACCTACATACACACACATATACTGTATACACTATACATACATAAACATACATATATACAATAATTATTATAAAATAAAAAAACAAAACAAAGAAAATACATAGTGATCATACCTTATGTGTATAGTATTAATAAGATACCTAACTATCTAATACTATGATAAAAGGGTCAGATGTCAAACTACAAGCTGTTTCAATCTATGATCTGACGGTCTGGACATCTATTTATAGCTCTTTTTATTTTATCATTTTCATTGAGGAGATTTAGCAGAATGTTATCTATTTTGTAAAGGCCATCATTTAGATTCATAGTGTTTCTAAATTCTCTGATCAAGGCGGACTCGGCAAATAGTCTTTCATAATACCAGCTTGACCAGTAAATCATCTTAGCCACATCCCAATTTACATGATGGTTTTGTCTTTGTTTATGTTTAAAAATACCATTAGATTCTTGAGCTGACCTTACTGATTGTTTGTGTTGTTTAACTCTCACCTCTAATCTTTTTCCAGTTTGTCCTATGTATATGTCATTACATCCTTTACACGGAATGAAATATACACCACCTGCATCATTTTTAGGGCTGTTTTTAATCAAAATAGACTTGACGGATTTTTCATAATTGAATACTACATTTATATTCAAATTTTTGAGAGATGTTGTGAGAGGTGTTAATTCATCGTGATATGGCAAAACTAAGATATTTTTCCTTGAAAAGGGAGCTTTATTATTTACATTATAGATTTGTTTTTCCGGTTTTGGCTAAACTTTGATCAACAAGACTTTCAGGATAGCAGAGTGTCTTGGCTAGATTATAGATTTGTTTGTATTCGTTATCTATGAATTATGGGTTACATAATCCTTAATGCTCTTAGAAATATACCTGAAAAAATTGACAGTTTTACTTTAATATGATGGTTGGAGAAAAAATTAATATAGGAATCTACAAGAGTCGGCTTTCTATATACTTTAAATTTTAAGTGACCATTATTATTTATAATCATGGTATCAAGGAAAGGTAGTTTATTGTTTACTTCTTCTTCAATTTTGAATTAAAAGTATTAATATAAAACTGTAAATTTGTTCAGGTATGTTTCTAAGAGCATTAAGGATTATGTAACCCAGAATTCATAGATAACGAATACAAACAAATCTATAATCTAGCCAAGACACTCTGCTATCCTGAAAGTCTTGTTGATCAAAGGTTAGCCAAAACCGAAAAAAACTTCTATAATGTAAATAATAAAGCTCCCTTTTCAAGGAAAAATATCTTAGTTTTGCCATATCACGATGAATTAACACCTCTCACAACATCTCTCAAGAATTTGAATATAAATGTAGTATTCAATTATGAAAAATCCGTCAAGTCTATTTTGATTAAAAACAGCCCTAAAAATGATGCAGGTGGTGTATATTTCATTCCATGTAAAGGATGTAATGACATATACATAGGACAAACTGGAAAAAAGATTAGAGGTGAGAGTTAAACAACACAAACAATCAGTAAGGTCAGCTCAAGAATCTAATGTTATTTTTAAACATAAACAAAGACAAAACCATCATGTAAATTGGGATGAGGCTAAGATGATCTACTGGTCAAGCTGCTATTATGAAAGACTATTTGCCGAGTCCGCCTTGATCAGAGAATTTAGAAACACTATGAATCTAAATGATGGCCTTTACAAAATAGATAACATTCTGCTAAATCTCCTCAATGAAAATGATAAAATGATCGATAGGAGAAATGACAGAAAATGATTTAGAAATGTGCAGTACATTAAATAGTCAATTTCTTTCCGTTTTCACTAATGAAAATTTGGCACAGTTTCCAGAAGTCCGTAAGGTATATAGCGATAGTATAGAAAATAGGTTAAGTACGATTACTATAAGTAGAAATGATGTGCTTAAGGAAATTGACAGACTGAAACCTCATAAATCGCCTGGTCCTGATGAGGTATATGCTAGAGTATTAAAAGAATGTAGGGATGAGTTAAGTTACCCATTAACATTTTTATTTAACAAGTCATTGGAGACAGGTATAGTTCCAGAAGCTTGGAAGCTTGCAAACGTAGTTCCGATCTTCAAAAAAGGTGACAAATCAATAGCATCCAATTACCGTCCCATTAGTCTTACATCAATCATAGGAAAGCTACTAGAGTCAATTATTGCTAGTACAATTATAAACCACTTAGATACATTTAATTTAATAAATTCTTCTCAGCATGGATTCACTCAGGGACGTTCTTGCCTTACTAATTTGCTTAGTTTTTTCTCAGAGGTATATGAAGCAGTAGATAATGACAAGTCATATGATATAATATATTTAGATTTCAGTAAAGCTTTCGACAGAGTCCCCCATGAGAGATTGATGAGAAAGGTAGAGGTGCATGGAATAGGTGGGGCGTTGTTGGGATGGATTAGGTCATGGCTAATTGGTAGGAAGCAGAGAGTCAGCATAAATGGTACGAAGTCAGAATGGGGAGCAGTCAAAAGTGGTGTCCCCCAGGGATCTGTATTAGGTCCTCTGTTGTTTGTTATATACATAAATGACCTTGATTTAGGTATAACTAGTAGGATAAGTAAATTTGCAGACGATACCAAAATGGGGAGAACAATTGATTCAGATAGAGATATAGAGTGCCTCCAAAGGGATCTAGATACCTTACACGAATGGTCAGTAAATTGGCAGATGAAGTTTAACATTGACAAATGCAAGGTATTAAAGATAGGGAAGATGCATACAAATGTTAAATCATTATAAACTAGCTAATATGGAATTAGAAAACTCGAATTGTGAGAAAGATCTAGGTGTGTTTGTTAGCAATGATTTGAAGATTAGACAACAGTGTATAAGCGTTCGAAACAAGGCAAACAGGATTCTCGGGTTCATCTCTAGGAGTGTGAGTAACAGAACTGCTGATGTTATCTTAAAACTTTACTTGTCATTAGTGAGACCCCATATGGATTATGCTGTTCAATTTTGGTGTCCTTATTACAGAATGGACATAGATTCATTGGAGAGAGTACAACGTAGAATGACAAAAATGATCCATAATATTAGAAATCTTCCGTATAAAGAAAGGTTGAAGAAATTAGGCTTACATTCGTTAGAGAGACGCAGAGTTAGAGGGGATATGATAGAGGTGTTTAAGTGGGTTAGTGGGATTAACAAAGGGGACATGACAAATGTACTAAAGCTCAGTGATAGCGAAAGAACTCGTACCAATGGTTTCAAATTAGATAAATTTCGTTTCAGAAAAGATATAGGCAAATATTAGTTTGGTAACAGAGTTGTAGATGGGTGGAATGGACTACCAAGTGCTATAGTGTGATTAAAAACGATAGGGAGCTTTAAGAAAACATTGGATAAGCATATGGACGAGAAGGGTTGGGTGTGAAGGGGGATCAGCAGGGTTGGGCCAATCAGCGCTCTGCAGACCCCGTAATCCTGCGTTAATCTCTAACCGTTTTGATAAGATGATCCTCAGGGTATTATTGTGTTCAGCCTATAATTGGGCTTTGTAATTGGGGTTGTGTGGGACAGGGATCTGCCATGTTAGGCCAATCGGCTTTCTGCAGACTCCCATTTTCTTATGTTTTTATGTTCTTATGTTCTTAAAAAGAGCTAGAAATAGATGTCCAGACCGTCAGATCAGATCATAGATTGAAACAGCTTGTAGTTTGACATCTGACCCTTTTATCATAGTATTAGATAGTTAGGTATCTTATTAATACTATACACATGAGGTATGATCACTATGTATTTTCTTTGTTTTGTTTTGTATTTTATAATAATTATTGTATATAATTGTATGTTTATGTATGTATACAGTATATGTGTGTGTGTATGTAGGTGTGTGTATATATGTGTGTTTATGTATAATTTATATACTGTTTAGTTGTGAGGGGATATGCCAGGTGTGGGCTATTTGGCTTTCTACAGACTCCTTTTATCCTTATGTTGATCTGACCATTTTGGGAAGGTCAGTCCCCAGGGTCCATAGTAATAGTGAGTTGGGCCTATAATTCGGCCTTATAATTAGGGTTGGGTGTGGGAAGGGTCTGTCTTGTGTGACCAATCGGCTTTCTGCAGACTCCCATTGTTCTTGTGTTCTTATATAATACATAAGAACACAAGAAAAATGGGAGTCTGCAGAAAGCCGATTGGTCACACAAGACAGATCCTTCCCACACCCAACCCTAATTATAAGGCCGATTCATTATGTAATGTTTATTTGTATGTATGTAATGTATGCGTGTATACAGTATGCATGTATAGCATCCAATTACCGTCCCATTAGTCTCACATCAATCATAGGAAAGCTACTAGAGTCAATTATTGCTAGTAAAATTAGAAACCACTTAGAAACATTTAATTTAATACATTCTTCTCAGCATGGACTCACTCAGGGACGTTCTTGCCTTACAAATTTGCTTAGTTTTTTCTCAGAGGTGTATGAATCAGTAGATAATGGCAAGTCATATGATATAATATATTTAGATTTCAGTAAAGCTTTCGACAGAGTCCCTCATGAGAGATTGATGAGAAAAGTTGAGGCGCATGGAATAGGTGGGTCGTTGTTGGGATGGATTAGGTCATGGCTAATTGGTAGGAAGCAGAGAGTCAGCATAAATGGTACTAAGTCAGAGTGGGGATCAGTCAAGAGTGGTGTCCCCCAGGGTTCTGTATTGGGTCCTCTGTTATTTATTATATACATAAATGACCTTGATTTAGGTATAACTAGTAGGATAAGTAAATTCGCAGACGATACCAAAATAGGGAGACCAATAGATTCAGATAGCGACATAGAGTGCCTCCAAAGGGATCTAGATACCTTACACGAATGGTCAGTATTATGGCAGATGAATTTTAACATTGACAAATGCAAGGTATTAAAGATAGGGAAGACGAATACTAATGCAAAATATAAACTAGCTAATGCTGAATTAGAAAACTCAGACTGCGAGAAAGATTTGAGTGTGTTTGTTAGCAACGATTTGAAACCTAGACAACAGTGTATAAGCGTACGTAACAAGGCAAACAGGATTCTAGGGTTCATCTCAAGGAGTGTGAGTAACAGAACTGCTGATGTTATCTTGAAACTGTACTTGTCATTAGTGAGACCTCATATGGATTATGCTGTCCAATTTTGGTGTCCTTATTACAGAATGGACATAGATTCGTTGGAGAGAGTACAGCGAAGAATGACAAAAATGATTCATAATATTAGAAATCTACCATATGAAGAAAGGTTGAACAAATTAGGCTTACATTCGTTAGAAAGATGCAGAGTTAGAGGGGATATGATAGAAGTGTTCAAGTGGGTTAGTGGGACAAATAAAGGAGACATGACAAATGTACTGAAGCTCAGTGATAGCGAAAGAACTCAAACAAATGGTTTCAAATTAGATAAATTTCGTTTCAGAAAAGATATAGGCAAATATTGGTTTGGTAACAGAGTTGTAGATGGGTGGAATAGGCTACCGAGTGATATAGTGGGATCAAGAACGATAGGGAGCTTTAAGATAAAATTAGATAGGCATATGGACGAAATGGGTTGGGTGTGAGGGGGATCTACCAGGTGTGGGCCAATCGGCGCTCAGTAGACCCCCGTAATCTTGTGTTAATCTCTGTCCGTTTTGGTGGGGTCAGTACTCAAATGTATTAGTGAGTTGGGCCTATAATTGGGCCTAGTAATTGCGGTTGGGTGTGACAGGGATCTGCCTTGTATGGGCCGATCGGCTTTTTGCAGACTCTCATTTTCTTATGTTCTATGTTATATGTATTTCTACAGGTATATGTATTTCTTCATATTTACATAAGTTACGATAACAGTTTGTAAGGGATCTGCAATTCATTGATGTGTATCAAATTGTATATATGATTAGATTGTATTGTTAGGCATATTTCAATGTATATATGTACATATATTTTGTATATAAAATAATATGTTCCTAAAAATATGGCAACAGGCAGTAGGCTGGCAACGCTTTTTGTATTTATATGCTAGTTAGCAACTCACAGATGATTTAGGACGGGTATTTAAGCCTCACTCTCCCCCTGTTTTCTTCTATTACCCTGAAGATGTATTGAGAGAATAGACGAAAGCTTGGTGTTCCATTGTTTAAATTTTCCTAGCGAGTTTTACTACATATATATATATATATATATAATATATTTATATATAATATATATATATATAGTATATTATATATATAATCATATATACTGTATATATATATATATATATTTATATATATTTCAGTCTCAACTTCTAATGGCGGCGTTCCAGGTAACCTGTTCAGAGTTGCCTCACTTACAGGTTTTTTAATTCAAGCCACTAATCTGATCCCACTTCTTTTAGGTCTAAAGCTTGTTTCAGCTCCCTCCACGTTCACGGACCCGTATATTTTCACCCACCTTAGTTCATTCATCCTCTCCAAAGCCTTAACTATCCAAGACTGCTTATTTGCATCACACTACAGATATTCTTGATACCTAACTATCTCCTCAGCGCTTCACTAGATATACTATCTTGTAGTTTGGCCCCTTACATCCAAATTCACATTCTCATCTTGTTACATTCCATTCTGTTGATATTATTCGCTTTGACAGGCCATGTTTCTGAAGCATAGGTCATTGCACTTTTAATACATCCTTTCAAGGGGAGCAGAATTCTTCTTATGGTTAGAATTGGCAGCAGTTCTCTGAACTTTCCTCAGCCACAACTAATATTAGATAGTGGCGGCCTCGGCCCCACTACCAGCAGAGATGGTATCTCCCAAGTAGGAAAACATGTCCACCATCTCCAGTGATCATTGCCAAAGTTCACATATTGCATAATATTATGTGGAACCAATGCACGTTAGAAAAATGTCACAATCGGCTCTTCAAAATGTTTTAAGATTCCACAATTGATGTAACATCCGTTCTTTACTATTCAAACAATGTCCCACTACACACTTTACAGTACATAAAGTCTAATTCTGTTAACCAACCAAACCACCAATAGTTTAACGATTTACAACATTTTGCTAAAGCTAGTGTATCAAATGACAAGAGCTCAATTAGTCTGTCAAACAAATTACGATAGTCAACATCCTGTTTACCAGATACAGCCTTGTATTCTGCAACTAGTTCAAGCAAATCACAAGAGATTTATTTTATTTCTATTGTTTTTTAGTTTTTGGTATTTATTTATTTGTTTTTTCTAGACACCGTAATTCCCGTGAAGGGGGTTTATGATATATAAATATATATTGTACTGTAAATTAATACAAGGCAAACTAGCCAATAATGTAATGGGCCAATATAATAAAAGGTGTTAATCATAGTATTATAACTGAGACTATAATAACCGTGAAGGACACTCACTTTCCATAAGGCCTGCTTAAATGCTCATAACACTGCCATCATTGTGTACACCCAGCGAGATAATTGTGCAGTCACAATGCATAATATGTATACACCCATACATACTGTATATGTATCGAAGCCAAACCACATAGAACAGTGAACTATGTTCCAAATGTTTCAAAGTTTGGCTTTAATGGTTAAAATACTAAGGAGGTTTAAACGAATTACGGTTCATGAACGTATTTCTAAATAGTATTCTTTGTCAAACTGTTTTTTGTTTTATTTCATTAACCCTTTCAGTACCGTTATTCAGTTTAAAAATGGCCTCCAACAATTAACAGGCTTGGAACTATCTACTTAATACTTTTTACTACCACAGATCCTTCTTGAACTGTACAAAATTGCTTAAATATAGCTAGAACAGAACGAAAAAGACGTCGCCGGTACACAGAGGGTTAACTGAAATAGAAAATACGGCATGACAAGAAATATTGACACTACAATTTCTGATATAACTATAGACAGGTGACAGTGTCACGTGCTGTATGTTTCCCTCCAGTGCTACACGTACTATAGACAGGTGACAGTGTCACGTGCTGTATGTTTCCCTCCAGTGCTACACGTACTTCCAGTTTATTGTCTTTACATGCCCTGCTTTCCAGTCTTTGTGTTACTTAAGTCATTAAGTGTGAGTTTAGGCCCTTCTATTATTATACACACGACGAACAAGTATTCTTGGTGAAAATAATCTTTAACTCCCCTGTGTCCAGTTGTCAAATGAACACTAACGGTCGACAGTAAACTACAAATTTATGTACAGTTCTTGACATCCAACCCTGATCCATAGATGGAGCGAACGTCTTAACATTTCATAACTAATGGGGCTAAACATTAGCAAGAAGGGGGTCTAGAACGGAAAGGTAAAAGCAATATGGGGTACATATTGATTTTGTTTTCTTCTGGAACTCCCTATTCCCTCATTCCCTCATAGCGAGCCTGTAACTTAGGAGGAATCTTGGGGGATGTGTTTTAAGCTTGAGGTCGAGGGTAGAATAAACAATTTTCCCCTTAGCTCTTTGAGTACCAGCGACGTGTACTATTTTTTATTCTAGCTATATTTAAACGATATTATGCAGCTTAGGAAGGATCTGCGGTAGTTAATAGGGTTAGTTGAGATAGTTTGAAGCTTTATTATTGCTAGAGGTTCTTCTTAAACTTAACAATATCGTGTAATAGTTGCCACAATATAATGAAAAGGACGTCACCAATACTGTACGGGTTAAGAGTTCCCATACTACCACAAGGGGGGGGGGGGGTAGTGTAGTAGGAAGGAGAAAAGATACAACATAAAGAGGACAATGAATATAGGCTACACTTTTAATTCAATAATTACGTCAACTTAACTGAATGCCTGCTAAGAACAGTACATACAATGATAACCAATATGAATACATAAATTGAATAAATAAACATAAATTTGATAAAGTACATTCGGATGCCATAGTCTATAGCCCACTTATAAATATTCGTGGACTTCATATCTCCGGAAACTAATTCATGAATTATTTGTTTTTATATATCAACTACACAACTATAATTATTAATTATTTATTGAAAAGCAAGTTCTATATAAAAAATCCATCCAGATCGTTATAATTGTATAAAGAAAACCATAGTGAGTCCACAAATGTTTATGAGTGGGCTAGAAACTATGGCATCCGGGTGCCTATTATGAAGAAATTATTAAAACAATGCAATGATACAAACAAAAAATAAGATGAGCAAATGTTGACCGAACAAATCTATAGAAATACAATAATCGCAACGTAGATGTTAGCTAAATAGGGACAACTAAATAAAATCAATATTAAACCAAATCA
>CM064578.1:22688419-22817283 GCA_032716605.1 Paralithodes platypus
TATATATATATATATATATATATATATATATATATATATATGTATACATATATATATATATATATATATATATATATATATATATATATACACCCGGTATATATATATATACTGTATACACCGGTAAATATTTTTTATTTTTTTATTTTTTACCTAGACCTCCATAAATCTTAAAACAAGTACCCCCAAAACCCCTCTTCGACATAACATTCTGCATTTTTTCGGTAGAAAAATGCCCCAGCCAAAAACCGGTTCCACTTAAATTGCAGGTTCGCTATCGCTAGCCAGGAAAAAATAGACACCAAAATCTCATGAAAGGTTGTAAAATTGACAAAGAAATTAGGTTAGAGGTCTAATAATCACCAAACTAATGACGGGAACGTCATAACATCTCGAAACTATTGCGGCTTAACATTAGGAAGAAGAGGGTCAATTACAAAAAAAATAAAAAAACATAAAAAAAATAAGGAAAGTAGTTGCCAATTAAACAAATATTATAGTGTATATCCCTTTATTGAATACATGTAACAAATCTAATTTGGCAAGAGTTTACAGAATATTGTTAAACCAACAAAATAATACAATTACACTGGGCTCATATCGTATAAACAACTCTTATTTACATGTATATCATATTGTGTTGAAGCATACAAAAACACAGTACTATAGTCTAGTCATTAGAAATAGGTCAAACTTCTTCACCACTAACCTCTGTAACTAAAGAACAACTCTAGTAATCAAGCTACTATTTCGACCAGATGAGAAGAGTTAGCCAGGGAATCTATATTATTAAATCAGTTCGTGTGTCTGTTTGTCTGTCTGTGTGTTCTTAATAGGCGGCCGCAGTTTTGGACCTGGGGAGCTGAAACTTTGCATGTAGGTGTCAATTGACCTGGGTCAGGTCATAGAGGGGGCGAGGCCACGATCGGAGGTCGTTTCGAGGCCGAAATTGAAAATTAATTGAAAAAAATGGCCGTTTGGGGCAGAAGGAGGCCTCCGATCGAAAAGGTGTATGGAACGAAAGTTGTTCGCAGCCCCCCAAAATAGGGGTACGGATGAGGTCAGATCCAAAATCGAGGTCGCCGTTTAATGAGGCACAGGGAGGTCGAGGCCGGTGATTATGGTAGTAGTAGTATTGTGATGATTGTGGTAGTAGTGATTGATGATGGTGATTATGGTAGTAGAATTTAAACCCGGGCAACGCCGGGTACCCCTGCTAGTATTTGTTAAAGCTGACAGCCCATATGCTATACACTTTTTGAGTTACAGAGGTTAGGGGTCACGATTTATGGCCTACCTACTGTACAATGAATGGTCTATAGCAGTAAACATACACCTTTTATTGGCTACAACCAGCGTGTCAAACCAGAGCAATTATATTTTGAAGACTTGAGAGAATGTGTAAATGAAATCAAGAAAATGAATATGAAATCCTTAGTGTTAGCTATGTTATCACTTCCAACAACATAATTTAATCTATACACCATAATTTGATCTCTGTATATACAACAATAAAGGTATTAATAGTAGACTTGGCTATCGTTTGACCACCAGGTTGCAACCTTCTCAAAGAATAATTATAAAAAGACATCATGACAACAAACCTCCACCAGCAAACGTACAGTTGCCAACACCCAACCCTGGTAGCATACAGTCAGTTAGTCACCTGGATTGATTTGGTTTAATATTGATTTTATTTAGTTGTCCCTATTTAGCTAACATCTACGTTGCGATTATTGTATTTCTATAGATTTGTTCGGTCAACATTTGCTCATCTTATTTTTTGTTTGTATCATTGCATTGTTAATAATTTCTTCTTCATAATAGGCACCCGGATGCCATAGTTTCTAGCCCACTCATAAACATTTGTGGACCCACTATGGTTTTCTTTATACAATTATAACGATCTGGATGGATTTTTTATATAGAACTTGCTTTTCAATAAATAATTAATAATTATAGTTGTGTAGTTGATATATAAAAACAAATAATTCATGAATTAGTTTCCGGAGATATGAAGTCCACGAATATTTATGAGTGGGCTATAGACTATGGCATCCGAATGTACTTTATCAAATTTATGTTTATTTATTCAATTTATGTATTCATATATTTGTGTTATCATTGTATTTACTGTTCTTAGCAGGCATTCAGTTAAGTTGACGTAATTATTGAATTAAAAGTGTAGCCTATATTCATTGTCCTCTTTATGTTGTATCATCTTTTCTCCTTCCTACTACACTACCCCCCCCCCCCCCCCCCCCCCTTGTGGTAGTATGGGAACTCTTAACCCGTACAGTATTGGTGACGTCCTTTTCATTATATTGTGGCAACTATTACACGATATTGTTAAGTTTAAGAAGAACCTCTAGCAATAATAAAGCTTCAAACTATCTCAACTAACCCTATTAACTACCGCAGATCCTTCCTAAGCTGCATAATATCGTTTAAATATAGCTAGAATAAAAAATAGTACACGTCGCTGGTACTCAAAGAGCTAAGGGGAAATTTTTTTATTCTTCCCTCGACCTCAAGCTTAAAACACATCCCCCAAGATTCCTCCTAAGTTACAGGCTCGCTATGAGGGAATGAGGGAATAGGGAGTTCCAGAAGAAAACAAAATCAATATGTACCCCATATTGCTTTTACCTTTCCGTTCTAGACCCCCTTCTTGCTAATGTTTAGCCCCATTAGTTATGAAATGTTAAGACGTTCGCTCCATCTATGGATCAGGGTTGGATGTCAAGAACTGTACATAAACCTGTTGTAGTTTACTGTCGACCGTTAGTGTTTCATTTGACAACTGGACACAGGGGAGTTAAAGATTATTATTTCACCAAGAATACTTGTTCGTCGTGTGTATAATAATAGAAGGGCCTAAACTCACACTTAATGACTTAAAGTAACACAAAGACTGGAAAGCAGGGCATGTAAAGACAAATAAACCTGGAAGTACGTGTAGCACTGGAGGGAAACATACAGCACGTGACACTGTCACCTGTCTATAGTACGTGTAGCACTGGAGGGAAACATACAGCACGTGACACTGTCACCTGTCTATAGTTATATCAGAAATTGTAGTGTCAATATTTCTTGTCATGCCGTATTTTCTATTTCAGTTAACCCTCTGTGTACCGGCGACGTCTTTTTCGTTCTGTTCTAGCTATATTTAAGCAATTTTGTACAGTTCAAGAAGGATCTGTGGTAGTAAAAAGTATTAAGTAGATAGTTCCAAGCCTGTTAATTGTTGGAGGCCATTTTTAAACTGAATAACGGTACTGAAAGGGTTAATGAAATAAAACAAAAAACAGTTTGACAAAGAATACTATTTAGAAATACGTTCATGAACCGTAATTCGTTTAAACCTCCTTAGTATTTTAACCATTAAAGCCAAACTTTGAAACATTTGGAACATAGTTCACTGTTCTATGTGGTTTGGCTTCGATACATATACAGTATGTATGGGTGTATACATATTATGCATTGTGACTGCACAATTATCTCGCTGGGTGTACACAATGATGGCAGTGTTATGAGCATTATAAGCAGGCCTTATGGAAAGTGAGTGTCCTTCACGGTTATTATAGTCTCAGTTATAATACTATGATTAACACCTTTTATTATTTATTGTCCCATTACATTATTGGCTAGTTTGCCTTGTATTAATTTACAGTAAAATATATTTTATATTATCATAAACCACCCCTTCACGGGAATTACGGTGTCTAGAAAAAACAAATAAATAAATACCAAAAAAACTAAAAAACAATAGAAATAAAATAAATCTCTTGTGATTTGCTTATTGAACTAGTTGCAGAATACAAGGCTGTATCTGGTAAACAGGATGTTGACTATCGTAATTTGTTTGACAGACTAATTGAGCTCTTGTCATTTGATACAACACTAGCTTTAGCAAAATGTTGTAAATCGTTAAACTATTGGTGGTTTGGTTGGTTAACAGAATTAGACTTTATGTACTGTAAAGTGTGTAGTGGGACATTGTTTGAATAGTAAAGAACGGATGTTACATCAATTGTGGAATCTTAAAAACATTTTGAAGAGCCGATTGTGACATTTTTCTAACGTGCATTGGTTCCACATAATATATTATGCAATATGTGAACTTTGGCAATGATCACTGGAGATGGTGGACATGTTTTCCTACTTGGGAGATACCATCTCTGCTGGTAGTGGGGCCGAGGCCGCCACTATCTACATAATTAGTTGTGGCTGAGGAAAGTTCAGAGAACTGCTGCCAATTCTAACCATAAGAAGAATTCTGCTCCCCTTGAAAGGATGTATTAAAAGTGCAATGACCTATGCTTCAGAAACATGGCCTGTCAAAGCGAATAATATCAACAGAATGGAATGTAACAAGATGAGAATGTGAATTTGGATGTAAGGGGCCAAACTACAAGATAGTATATCTAGTGAAGCGCTGAGGAGATAGTTAGGTATCAAGAATATCTGTAGTGTGATGCAAATAAGCAGTCTTGGATAGTTAAGGCTTTGGAGAGGATGAATGAACTAAGGTGGGTGAAAATATACGGGTCCGTGAACGTGGAGGGAGCTGAAACAAGCTTTAGACCTAAAAGAAGTGGGATCAGATTATGTGCTTGAATTAAAAAACCTGATAAGTGAGGCAACTCTGAACAGGGTTACCTGGAACGCCGCCATTAGGAGTTGAGACTGAAATCAAAATATGTAGGGAGTACTCGGTTTATATAATATACTGTATGTATGTATGTATGTATGTATGTACTCAAAACTGTAGTTTCGTGCTGACTCCCTGCCTAGGCAATCTCTTTTGGCTCTGTCTCTCCTCTAACGTCTTCCCGTCTTGCTGGAAGTTTGCTCTTATTTAAATTGGTCCAAAGAAGGGTGACCGCTCTCAACCCTCCAACTATCGTTCACTGGCTCTCATCTCTTGTATTTCTAAAGTTTTTGAAAATATTCTTACTTCAAAATTTCTTAGGCATATCTCTTCTCATAATCTACTCTCAGATCGCCAGTATGGCTTCCTTAACCCGGGAACTGCCGGGAGACTCTTAAGAGTTCCCCCGGCGGACTGCGGGAAGACTCTTAAGAGTCAGAGAAAAAAAAATCAACTTTTGACATCGAAAAAAAAATATATATTTATTTATTTATTTATTAATTTTTTGGCCCCTGGGCCATGCAAAATCTCAGTCCTCTACCTCCCCTCCTTCCCCACTTTCCTCCTCTCCTTCAGTTATCACCTATTTTCCCTGTTATTCCCTTATTCTGAGGTATATTTTCGTGCTAACATTAGCGAGTTGCAAGCAGGGCGTTGTCATCACTGATAGCAAACGAGTGCAAGAGAGAGAGAGAGAGAGTATCGATCGACTGTGTCTCAGTGGCCTTGGGGGAAATTGGCGGGAAAGCAGCTTGCCTCACCCATACATTATACAACTCGCGGGCTATATCTCCGATTTTGACCATCCAAACGCTGTTTTCACTCGTTTTATTGTTGTTTCAGGTTAATACCTTTATAATCAACCCATAATAGGCGTGTATGGATACGTATTAATGCTATTTATGGTAAAATGAATATTTTAGTGACGGAAACACCTCAAATACATGCGCACAGGGAGAGGTGTCTAATTACCCCCATGCGCACTTGTTAGGTTAAGGGTCGCTCTACTGGAAATCTTCTTTCATATCTTACTAGCTCCTGGTCATTCTCCTTTCAGGACTTCACTGAGACCTTTTCTATTGCGCTAGATATATCGAAAACCTTCGATAGAGTCTGGCACAAATATCTAATTTCTAAACTACCTTCCTTCGGTTTCTATTCCTCCATTCGTGCCTTTGTCTCTAATTTCCTTTCCAGCAGTTCCATAGCTGTGGTTGTGGATGGCCATCATTCACTTCCTCATAGTATCAACTCGGGTGTTCCTCAGGGTTCTGTCCTATCTCCAATTTTCTTTCTAATTTTCATAAATTACCTCAACTGTACATCCAGTCCTATCCATTCATATGCAGGCGACTCTACCTTACACTATTCAATTAGTATTCCAGAAGGCCCCAGCAAGCAATCACTCAAAAACAATCGTAATGAAGCCATACAACACTTATCTTCTGATCTAAGTACCATTTCCAAATTTGGGCAGTGAAAACCTTGTTGCCTTTAATGCTTCCAAACCCAATTTCTCCATCTATCTACCCATCTTGAATGTCCAGAGGACTATCCCTTATACTTCAACAATACAAAAATCAATCCTTCGTCTTCTCTCAGTATTCACGGTGTCTCTTTTTCTTCTGTTCTATCTAGGAAGGACCTTATTACCACTCTTGCTAAGACGGGCCCCCAGAAGCTGGGTGAGCTCAACCGCCTCAAGGGGTTCTTTACGCCTGCACAGCTTCTTGCTTTGCGCAGGGACACAGTGTGTCCATGTATTGAGTATTGTTCACAGGTGTGTGAAGGATCCTCTCACACTGCACTTCTAGACAAAGTAGAAAAGAAAGTGTATACCACCTCATTTACATAGGGTATGTAGCACTCGTCTTGCAACACAGTCCCATCCCTACTCTGTGCAATTCTCCAACTCAAGAGTGAAATGATACTCCCAATATTTCTTCTATTCAACAACTGAGCTCTGAAACTCTCCGGGAATCCATTTTCCCTCATCCTTTGACTTAAATGGCTTCAAACTCCGTGTGTCCAGACATTTTGGCTCGAACATTCCTTGATTTTGGCCATGTTACTCTTTCAACTCTGGGGAGGCACTCATCACAGGCAGCTTTGCCTTTTGTCTCCCTCATCCACATAAAACAAAAACAAACAGATTAAGGGAAGGAGTGGTGGAGTGCACTGCCAGTCTTAAGGTCCCGAGTTTAAATCCTGATGTGTTCATGGGAAGATATTATAGGGATGGAATTTACGCTGTATTTAGTTTCAGTGCATCACCACAAAGCTCACTGACACGCCATAAGAATACCCTCGCTGTTTCCAATAAATTAGCATTGTATAAATATTCCCATAATAAAAATATACTATTGGAGTAGTGCTTAGTGAGTAAACAGTTCAATAAGTGGTATTAGCGAAAGAGAGGTACACAAGATTGTGAGATGAGACGGAGATAGTGGCACTGCATCTTTGAGATGTTTGAGTTTCAACGGGCCACGAGGAGAAAATCAGACGTCATATAGGTCTACGAAGGTAAGACCACGAACGAGCCGGTTGTAATACTCCAACTGTCGATGCCTCACTCGCCATCTGGCAAAAGACCTCCTGACTTCGTTGTGTTGAGCGATTGAATCTACAGACGGTTAGTCTACTGTATGTCTGGAGGTAAGAGTTGGATTGTAAAAAAAAAAACGTATGTGTGCTTCATCAATTTTGATGCATGCATTTTGTTATTCTTATACATACATACATACCGGTAAATACATACATACAAGTTTAAATACCACTTCATCCACAGAGAACGTGATTGTAGTAACTTTACTGTAGTACAGTACAATGAATACTTGTCACAACAAAGCCCCATCATGTCATCACAGTGGCTGATGTTGGTATAGCGGTAACTGTGTCTCAGCAAGACTCTACAAAGTCCCCCTGAAGCACTTGCACTTGCCGAATCTGCACCACAGCCTTAACTATGCTACAATAACTGGTGTAGTGACTAGTACCTTGAACTTCCACCCAGAAAGCCCAGGATTGCGCCCACGCTCGGCGCAGTAAAGTTTTTTCACAAGCACTGAGTCGTTACTGTCCCTCATGAGCAAGGGGATGGGGTAGTAGTACAGGACCCCAATGGAAATACGTCTAATCGGTCTAATTGGGCTATCCTTAGCTGGCTTAGCCTGCGCTAGCTTTAAGAATTATTATTATTATTATTATTATACTACCGAGGCTGACTGCACTACCTAAGTGGTGAGCTGGATATGTCAGAGTTAAGGCAGCATCATACAGAAGACAGAAGTCGAACGTCAGGCGACCTACTCCCGAACAGGATGAATTGCAAACAACAATTTTTTTTTCAGAAAGTTCGGGTTGATTCGGGTCAAATCGGCCAATGATCTTGTTGATTCTGGGGAAGTTCTCGGGATGTTCATGGGTGCAGACGAATATCTTGTGGGTCGGCCAGAAGTTAGTGCATGTGTTAACTTCTAGCCGATATTCGGGTGTAAAAACCGTTAAAAAAAGGTCGGCTCTCGTTCGGGTTATGGTCGGCTTACATTCGTGCTACATTCTTTTGTTTCGGTCGATGTTCTGCTGTAACTTTCATTGGCGAAGTTAACACGAACTACCCGAACATGAGTCGAATATAAGACGAACATAAGTTTATAATAACCCGAATCATATGAATATAGGGAGACAATAAACCGATTATCAGCCGAATTACTCGAACAAAACACGACAATTCCCAGATAAAGTGACGAATAAGACAATCATTATCATCATCATCACCATCATCACTATCATCATCATCACCACCACCACCATAGTTATCACCATCATCACTACCACCACCACCACAACCATCATCATTATCATCACTATCATCATCTATCACCACCATATTCATCACCATCATCATTACCACCACCACCAATGTATTGGTGAAAATGGGTAGGGCAAATACGGGCGGACTGAAGATATGCTTTCACCTACGGTGAAATTCCACATATTGTTATTTTTGTTGTTGTTGTTCATGAAATCTTATAGAGTAACCTTTCCTCTTGCCGTTCATGAAAACAAACAAATATAAAAAGCAATTATTATGGGTGAAAACCGACTGACAGTTAATATTTTGCTGCGGAATGGATTCTATATGAGCGAAAAACTATTGTTATAGATTTATTTCTATAAAATCCAATATTGATGATAGAATAATCTAAACACCGCCATCAATGTTCAGCGGACATATATATATATATATATATTTTTTTTTTTTTTTCTATTTGATTGAGGGAGGCAAAAGGCATAACTGCCTATAGCGAGTGCCTCCCCCATAGTTGAAAGAGCGACAGGGCCAAAATCAAGGGACGTTCGAGCCAAAATGCCTGGACACACGGAGTTTGAAGCAATTTAAGTCATAGGAAGAGGGAAAGACTGATTCTGGGAGAGAGTTCCAGAGCTCAGCTGTTGAGTAGAAGAAAGTTTGAGAGTAACGTTTCACTCTTGGGTTGGAGAGTTGCACAGAGTAGGGGTGGGATTGAGTTGCAAGACGGGTACCACGTGCCCTACATAAAGGAGGTGATATGCACTGGGATAGCTCTGAGGAACACTGATTATTATAGTAGCGATAGAATACCGAGGGAGGTTGAATGTGAGCAAACTTCCAGCATGAAGGGAAGACGTTAGAGGATAGACAGAGACGAAAGAGTTTGCCTAGGCAGGGAGTCAGCACGGAAGCACAGTTTTTGAGAACAACAGGAGGAACACCGTCCGGACCGTACGCCTTATTAGCGTTAAGCCCAGAGAGGGTAGAAAGTACATCTTTAGAAGAGATTAGGATATTAGGCATAAGTAAGAGAGAGGAGGGCGGAGAGGGAGGAATAGCACCGGAATCATCCAAGGTGGAGTTTCTAGCAAAAGTTTGAGCGAAGAGGTTAGCTTTGTCAGAGGAAGAAGTGATGGTTGTGCCATCAGAGTGGGAAAGGGGAGGGAAAGACGAGGAAGAGAAATTGTTGGAGAGGTTTTTGGCTAGATGCCAGAAAGCTTGGGAAGAGCTAGAGTTGGATAGTTCAGTGCATTTATTATTGATGTAAGAGTGTTTGGCAAGTCGAAGAACAGATTTGGCTTGATTCCGGGCAGAAACATATGAAGAATGAGAGTCTTGAGTTTTAAGGCGTCGGTATATATATATATATATATATATATTTGTTTTGAGAGTAAGCTAAATTTGTAAATTTTTCGATAGAAAAATGTCTCCGGCGAAGCCGGATCTCTCCATACAATGCTGGCTCCCTATCGCTCGCCAGGAAGAAATCGACACCTGGATGGGGATAAACGTCTTAAAACAGTTGGCTGAATGGAGCCGAATGGATACAAGCCAAAGAGAGAGGGAGAAAAGAGAAAAAAAAAAGAGAGGTGGGCCCCCTTAACATGCCCCTTCTACAACGCCAATACATTCTTTATAGAGGTTCACACTATAGAGGTTCACACTATAGAGGTTCACACTATAGAGGTTCACACTATAGAGGTTCACACTATAGAGGTTCACACTATAGAGGTTTCACACTATAGAGGTTCACACTATAGAGGTTCACACTATAGAGGTTCACACTATAGAGGTTCACACTATAGAGGTTCACACTATAGAGGTTCACACTATAGAGGTTCACACTATAGGGGAGGTACAGTTTATGTTTTTTTTTTTTTTTTCTATGTGAATGAGGGAGACAAAAGGCATACCTGCCTGCAGCGAGTGCCTCCCCCAGATTTAAAAGAGTGACAGGGCCGAAATCAAGGGACGTTCGAGCTAAAATGCCTGGACACACGGAGTTTGAAGCAATTTAAGTCATAGGAAGAGGGAAAGACTGATTCTGGGAGAGAGTTCCAGAGCTCAGCATTTGAATAGAAGAAAGTCTGAGAATAGCATTTCACTCTTGGGTTGGAGATTGTCTTCCCACATTCGTTAGTTAGCATCGTGTTAATATCATGTGATGGTCGTCCGATCCTGTTCGTTATAGGTTCTTTCATATCGGTTGAAGGTCGGCTGATCTTCGTACCTCAGTTGAAACTGGTCGGCTGATTCGGGCTATATTCGAGTTATAGTCGGGTCATGCTCTGGCATTCAACGGTTTATATTCGAATCATGTTCGGGTCTTTGTCGTAAGTCGCTCGGAAGTATCGAGTTACATTCGAGTCTTGTTCTGGATATGTTCTTCTTCTACCAACTTCGGGACAATATCGGTTGAATTCGCCTCAAATATGCAAGTCATCCTGTTCGGGAGTAGGTCGCCCGACGTTCGACTTCTGTATGACGCGGCCTTAAGGGTTGGTGTTCTCTACTTCCCATAGCCAGTTCTGACTTTATCTTTGTTATCATTCTTATTTCTATCTGTTGTCCTGAGTGTGCTGAAGGTAGTGGGGCCATAATTGGTATTGTATATTAGTTGTAGACTTGTACTTTACTGTTGGACCAAGATAAGAAATGTTATAAACTCCATGGTATGGAATTTAATATTTCCTTGTTGAGTCGTGTTTTATACATCCTGGTTGTTAGCATTAATAGCTGGGAAACATTATGTACTGAATGGTGAAGACTATATGGAATTTACTAAAAGGGAGATCATCTGATGACAGTAAATTGTGAGTATGTTGTTAGTGGATTAAAATATATGCGTGATGTGTGTGTAAAACCAAGAACAACATCCTGGTAGTTTTGGTTAAGATTTGATTATCCTTCATTTTGATTCTTGTATGGAATTTAATTTACAATGGGAGGAGGTATATGTTTTTGGAAACATTAACGTTTATACAATAAATGGGTGACTGTAATACTTCCAAGTATAGCTGTACAAATTCAATTTTCAGTTAACAATCATATAGTAGATTAGTGGAAGATGGCTCTAGATAAGCAAAACATTCCCTGTGTCTCTACAATAACAGTTATTCTCAATATGTGGGTTTAGTTGTTCAGTCACTGTCAAGGTACTGTGATTTTAACACTCAGTGTTGTTTTTATACCTTGCTCATTGTCATGCTTATTTTAATGTAATTTAAGAGCAAAATGTTTAACTAAAGCAGGCCAACGTCCTTTAAAATGTTGCGCCATACCTATCAACGATGGGTGGGTTTGTGGTTTCGTAATTTGTGTTTGTTAATAACCTATTCATATTTCCGCAATAAAATGGCCTAACCTAGGTAAAAAATATGTTAAAATATAGCACTCATTATTGTCTTGTGAATATTGAGAACTAGAACTCTCTTCATCTAGTGGTTTTTGTAGGATGATGTATTGATGATAGTTGTATTATTGATGATAGTTGTATTATTGATGATAGTTGTATTATTGATGATAGTTGTATTATTGATGATAGTTGTATTATTGATGATAGTTGTATTATTGATGATAGTTGTATTATTGATGATAGTTGTATTATTGCCTATTTGCTTATGTGTCACAACCGCTCAAACGTATGCCTGGCATACAACTTCAGCATGTAAACACTTGTCCAACTATTGATTATAAATTATTATTGATTATATTGAGTATTGATTATTCATGTATTTCAACATTGTAACCATTCTTATGTCACTAGTGTGTACGGATTCGGACGCACATAATTTATGGATTCACTGTGATTGCATGGCCAAGTCGGACAACACACTAAGCGTGAGTGGGGTTAGTTTGTGTTGTGGGTACTGCCTGCCTGGCACAAAGCTTTCCAGAGCGTGGTTTAATAACACCTCAAATAGTTCCACCATATTAAATGACGCCCGGGAGGTGCGGTGCAAGCTCCGAGCATCCTCATACAAGGATGCCTGGGTAGATTGGGTTAATTTAATTGTAACTTTTATTGTTGTATAATTATTGGAGATCACTAGGAGCAATTGCAAGTCTTCGTGGACTGATGAACTTTGTCAGGAAAAAAAACCCAGGAAATTAATATTAAAATGACACATGGTAACTAAGAAGGAATCTCCTCCATAATTTGTGATACATGTGTTTTTTTTTTTTTTTTTTTTTTTTTTTTTTAGATTTTAAGACATTTCACCCCATTAGTTTGTTATAATAAGACGCTTCACCCCATTCAGGTGCCAAGTTTTGGGGTGGCGAGTGATAGGGAGTTTAGTTTGTTTAATTTGTATTGATGATTTTGCTTGCTTTTACTATTTTCGAGTAATGTATTATAGTCTGTACTCTAGGCTAACATTAATGCCTTCCCAAACTTCTTTCAATGCCCACCCAGACCTCATTCACTCAAAATGTGTACATTTTTCGATACAAATAAGTTGCGGTCAAAGGCCACTTTCTTCAAAGTTACAGGCTTGCTATCACTCGCCCAGAAATATATTGAGACATGAATGGAGTGAAACAGTTTACTATCGCCATAATAATGGAATGAAACGTCCTATAGTCTCCAAACTAATGGAGTGAAACATGGGATTCCAAAAACCTTCCTTGCACCAACCAGGATTAAGTCGTTTTACAGAAGGATACTTGTAATTTGAGGCACAAGGCCCATATATTTATACTTTTTTTGCATAAGTATTATACAAAGAAAGACATCGCTAATTGATTTTGATATTAATACTAATATGTAGTGGTCATTAATCATTCTTGTCAGTAGTGTTCGCCAAATAGTTTCACCAATATATATTGTTACTATTCCATTTAAATGATTGTTGGTAATAGTATGACAACAGTCCTTGTCAGTAACCAATGTTAATAGTACACAACAACAGAATGTGTTAGTAACAGGTATAATAGTATCCCTCGTCGCTAATATGCAGTATAGTTGTGAACCATAATATATATCACCCCATTTAACTATGTATCATAACCAAACCAGACATTATAATGTTTAATGAAAACACATTTGGAAGCTGATACAAACCCTGATCGGTGCTAACACTGCCACATGCATCTAGATTTCTGATTCTAGCATATTGTCCGGGGGGAGGGGGGGAGGTGTCCTAGAAGGGGGTAACGAAGGGCGAGTTCGGCATCCAATGGTTAATGGATCCTTTCAGGTACGAATTGCAGGAAATTACATAGTCATGTTTATATCCTTTAATTCATTCTTGAGATGTTCTGTGAACAATGAGACATGCACACACTCATAAAGACGGACACACTGAAAGTATCAATTATCAAAGTAAATGGTTAATTTTTAATGACACAATCAATATTTTCACCAACAATTGGGTTTTTTCTTGATATAACACGAAAAGATAATTATAGAGAACCATAATAATATATGAACCTCAATTGAACTCATCCGAATTATTTATTACATTTTGTGTGAATTTCTGGACCTACCAAGACATATTATATATTATCTTGAATATCGAGGTAATCTTATCATGGTCATATTAGGCGGGTACAAGACCCGGGTAGGGGCGTCATCCAGCGATAACCAAAATTAATGAGAACCTTTTGTGTACTTGATGAAGTGATTAACCAAGTTTCATCGAAATCTATTAATTAGTTATAGCAATAGTTTGCTATCATAAAACAATAGCATGCACTCTCACTCCTACGGCGACACACAGGGTACTTATATTCCGTACATTTTCTGGTTCCCATAAAGTAATCCTTACATATGGGTCAGGTTATGTTCATCATCTGAGGGTGTGTGCCAGTAAGAGAGCCAGCAGAGGTAGCAGCAAGGTCTGATTCTGGCTCTGGCTGGCTCCATCATGGTGCATGGCTCGAGGCTCTTCATCTGCGGGAGAGCAAATATATTAGTATTCTATATTGTTTTGCATATTTAAAGTTCTTCAATTAAAACAATAATGTGGCCCACATATATTCGAAATTATTTAAACAATCTTCCTTATTAAGTGTTCTCTAACTGGTAGGCCCCAGTTGCATTACAGAGTATTATATAATAAGTTAAGAATTTTGAAAACGGAGCAGAATTATGTACCTCGAAAATACATTCAGAAACCATAATTACCCCCTCCCCCCATTTTAAATAAGTAAACCTTTTTAGTCAAACTCTAAAGCAATATTAATAATATCTATTATGATAGAAATCGTTAGTCAGTCCTCTTCGTACTGTTTTGGTAACCATATGGAATGGATATTGCAATATTAAAACGAGTTCAGAGGAGGGTTATAATACTTATTCCAATGTTAAGACATTAACCAAATGAAAGGGTCTTAAAGAGCTAATCCTGTTCAGTCTGGCAAAACGCAGAATGAGGGGAAATTGTTATTGAAGCATATATAACAAATCCTAAGAGGCCATAGTCACAAGTATTTACAGGTGACCAATCCAACTATACAAGAGGAAAAGGTTTCAACAATGTTGAATAACGATACAAGTCAGATTAAGCTAAGAATATAATTTTCAAACATATCGTAAACATTTATAATAAGCTGCCGAGAGGAATTGTGAGACCGACAATACTGCATGAATGTGAGGCATGGGCTCTTAATGCTAGACCGCATAAGAGGGTGGCAGTACAGTATAACTATCTACACTAACAAGTAAACCCGCCAATTATATATTAAAACATGTGGCGTCACATATGGCCCCGCTTGGGAAACCCATAACAGCAGCCTGTATGCCTCTACACTCGTGCCTAATCACGACTCTATTTCGATGTATTTTAACTTAACTGTATTGCATTAGGTTAGGCTAGGTTAGGTTAGGTTGGGTTGGTTTGGTTAGTTAATACAAGAAAATTATGTAAAATTACATCATATTAAAATCGTAATTGGGTGGAAATGTCAGGGCATAGCGGCTACGGCCATGGCTTCCGTACGTTTGCTACAGCCATGTTTGCTAATGGTGGTTCTGCTAAAATCAAAACATATGAAAGGTTGGTATATAATAGATGCTATTGTAACAGTGGCTATAATTATTAAAATAAAGACTTAACAACTTAAGTCTGGTATATAACTTGTCCCATTGTGTTTGTGTATAACAATAATGTTTGCAATGACCCATTCAGTACCGCTGACAGCCTTTTCATTATAATTTGGCAACTTTTAGACGTTTTTATCCAGATTAGGAAGGACGTCCACCAATTAAAAGGATACAGGCTATCGCAATTTATCCTTTTTAGCTACCAATTATCCGTTCGAAGCTTCAAAAAATCTTCGAAATATAGCTGAAATCAAATAAAAAAGACCTCACCGGTACTGAAGGGGTTAATGAAGCCACCCTCAGCATCTGCTACGCTGCTGTTACAAATATAATCGGACTATAATTGTTGATGTAGTTTATACATTATGATAACAGGATGGATGATACAGGAGTAATTTGCTTCATATGCGTATGCAGAGTAGCCCAATATTTCTGCAATTTAACAATGGATGTGGTCATATTACCACGAGGGAGTATAACACTCGTTTAGCATATTTGTTCCTTATTTACACTTTAGTAGGTGTCCTGACACTTAGTAAACATTCGTGCACAGGTTTGTGTGTATATTTATGGCTTCATTTTTACACTGGGACCAACCTCACGATTGGCAATGCCATTAACCCATGGACGGCAAGCGTCCTCATATGAGTCACCCCTGGGCGACGGCGAGCGTCCTCATATGAGCCAAGGCCTAAAAAAAAACGTTTAAAAGGCTCCAGTAGCACTTAAAACAAGTGAAATTATGATTAAGTGAGATAGTTCCCCTCCATAACTTCTATCACTCCTCCACATGTGTCAAAATCCCTTCCTTCCTCCATTTCACCCCCCCTTCAATTATCACCTATTTTTCCTCTTATTGCCATCTTTATTAGTGTATTTATTGTGCTAACATCTCCAATCCGGTTCCAAGGCGTGGTGCCAGACCTAGCAACAGCGTGGTGTGCTAAAGAGTGTGAGGGAGTGTGTCAGTCTGGCTTCAGGGCTCGCGAGGGGAGTGTGTGACTTGCCTCTGCTCCACACTTCATGAATGATCGGTCGGCGATTTTGACCATCCAAACACTATTCTCACTTGTTTTAATGTTATTATCTTCATATTAAACGTAAAATAGGCGCATGTGAAAAGTAATAACGATATTAATGGTAAAATGACGATTTTAATCAGGAATGAACCAAATTACCTTCGCTCACCGCGACGTTTCAAGTACCATACCTACGCACTTCTTAGGTTAAACATAATTTACTGTGCTCAGAAAACCCTTAGCCTGCCTCTCTTTAAGTATAGGCAATCAAGTTTTTTTATAATCATTAAGTAGTAATGAAAACGTGACCTGGAGTATTGATTAATGATTGAGGAGTAAGGTAATAACGTATAACCAGTCAACAGATACGGTCGTAAACGCACACTTTCATTCGACAAAGTTCCCCAGAGTGTTGGGGTCTATACAAAAGGGCCTTTATTACTATTATGTTTAACGCCATCTGGATCCCGTGGCGATACAAGTAGAGAGGTACAAACAAAGACATATTTGGACAGGTTTAGAGGCTAGTTTAACAAAGTTTCTCGGTCAATTCACGCTGCAAGCAAATTTGATTGGGAATTTGAAAATGTTACGTGTGTGGAGTTTTTAATGCGAAATACTAAAACTGCCGAAATCGGCCTGCTCAAATTTTGCTTTTGTTTTATTGGGTTGTTGGAATAAGGTTAATTAGATATACATGTACACACAGAATTAATTATATATGTCGAATTATGAGGTTATCAGTATCCAAGTGGCATATTTCTAATCAACTTATTGACTATATTACGGCAATAAATGGGGCCTAAAGGCTTTCACACATTCAAGACGACAATACCGCATACCGGCGCATCCGTGTTCTGCCTCGTTCTTGAGAAATGTGGCCCCAACTGCAATTTTGTTACGCATACAGCACTCAATAACCGCATACAACCGACCGAGAACTGTCCGACAGCCGAATATCGTAGGCATATCACCAACCTTGACCCGACCGCCAATAAATTCGAATTTAACAGTCATTTCCCATAGCCGACTGACACCGACCAATAGCGACCGTTGCAGACCGACAATCGACCACAAAAGAATGCTACCGACCACATGCGGCAGCAGCCCCGCATACACTTCCGACCATTGACGAATGCTGTGTTATTGTCCCACGATGGTAATGGTTGTTGCGAAGCCCACTGCATGGTCCGTTCGAGAAGCTGATGATGGAGCTGCAGCTGGAGGACCCCCAGAGCTTCAAAATCTTTCTGGGAGTCGACGTCGACATGTTCCAGGAGATGGAGGCCAGGATTACCCCCCGTATTGAAAAGAAGGACACCTGGTGGAGGAGGTCCTTGTGCCCTGGGGTGCGGTTGGTCATAACCCTGCGGTACCTATCGACAGGGAACTCTTACAAGAGCCTGCAATACTGCTTCCATGTGGCCCACAACTCCATCTCCCTCATTGTTCCTGAGACGTGCTAGGCCATAATTGCGGAGTATCAGCTGGATGTTCTGTCCTGCCCTCGGACGCCACAGGAGTGGGAGATGGTAGCAGCCCAGTTTGGCCAGCGGTGGAATTTTCATCACACTATTGGTGTTATTGATGGCAAGCATATTGCGATCCGCACCTCTCCCAAGTGTGGACTGAAGTGGCCACGGGCTCTCTCACCACCTTTTTCGGGCTGTTGGTCTTCTTGTTTCGGGAGCGAACCATGTTGAGGCCGTTGGTGGGGGTGTGGAACGGTGTGGAGAGGTGTGGAATGGAGCAGTGGAGGTGTGCGCGTTAGTAGGTTGTGCGGAGAGTGGGCAGAGCAGAGCGCTGGGGGGCCTTATATACGGATGGCTGTTGCCATACATACGGTGGAATTTTCCACGATCTGTTCGATTCGGTTCATGGTTGGCGTCGCTCGTATAGCAGTCTGTTATATACGGATATTGTCTGCGGTATGCGTTTTTTGGTCTGTTACATACGGGCACGGCTGGTTATATATTATTTTCGGCCATGTGGGGTCGGTAACGGTCATACGACCGTATGCGTGGTTAGTCGGCTGTGTACGGTTGAATGCGGGACGATTCGGACGCCATTAGCCAAGCATTTCTACGTGGTCCTGCATGGAGGAGACCATATGCGTCCCTATGCGGGCATGTTTTGGGTTATGCTCTTGTATGCGGGCGGGATGGTCGCGTTACACCCAGACTGGCATGGTATGTTGCCGAACACTACCATATGTTGTAGACTGACTTCAGACCGCCTCAGCATGTTCACGACTGTTAACCGTATATTGTAGACCACCAACTGCATAAGACCACATGCGTTGCATACGGCCTCTAATTTTGAGCTGGCTGAACTTTTTTGGGCCTGGCAACGCATGTCCACGCATGCAGCCTACTACCGCGGATAATTTTTTTGTTTTTTCTATGGGAGTGAGGGAGGCAAAAGGCAGAACTGCCTGTAGCAAGTGCCTCCCCCAGAGTTGAAAGAGTGACAGGGCCAAAATCAAGGGACTTTTGAACCAAAATGCCTGGACACACATAGTTTGAAACAATTTTAGTCATAGGAAGAGGGAAAGACTGATTCTGGGAGAGAGTTCCAGAGCTCAGCTGTTGAATAGAAGAAAGTCTGAGAGTAACGTTTCACTCTTGGGTTAGAGAGTTGCACAGAGTAGGGGTGGGATTGTGTTGCAAGATGGGTGTCATGGCCCTATGTAGAGGAGGTGGTATACACTGGGAGAGCTCTGAAGAACACTTGTTATTATAGTAGCGATAGAATAGCGAGAGAGATGCAACATTGCGGCGGAGAGAGAGAGATTGCAGAGAATTGGTGAGTGGACAGGAGTTAACCCGTCTAATACCAGCGACGGCAGGAAGCCGTCAGTAGATAAGTCACTCCCCAGTCCTAGCGATGGCAGGGAGCCATCAGTAATGTACTTTCCTTGTAACTGCAATTATCAGGCAGTGCCTGGTACCACGACCATTTGAGCACTGCTCTCGATATGGCAACACTCTCAGCTTATATCCAAACCTCTGCATTCTGGGAGAGCCAGTATTCCTTCATCTTTTGAGGTGGGAGGTTGTTCTATCTTAACATTTTGGCCACATTGCTTGGGACTGGGGGGGGACTTTTATTACTGTATCCTCCGGTACAGTAGGGGTTAATGATACGAAAGGCCTTCCTTTCTACTTTATCTAGGAGTGCTGTGTGAGAGGATCCTCCCCACACATGTGAACAATACTCAATACAAGGATGCACCATGCCCCTGTACAGAACAAGAAGCTGTGCAGGGGTGAAGAACCCCTTGACGCGGTTGAGCACACCTAGTTTCTGGGAGGCTGCCTTAGCAAGATTGGTAATATGGTCCTTCCAAGTGAGAGCAGAAGAAAAAGAGACACCAAGAATATTGAGAGAAGGTGAAGGATTGATTTTTGTATTGTTGAAGAATAAGGGATAGTCCGCTGGGAGCTCCAGACCGGTAGATAGATGGAGGAATTGGGTTTTGGAAGCATTAAAGGCAACAAGGTGCAGCAGCACCCAACATACACCGCACGCACAACATTAACATCCTTCAACTAAACATAGATGGCATCAACACAAAGAAACACGAACTCACACACTTCATCAAACAACACAACATACACATTGCCATCTTACAAGAAACAAAACTCCATACAACACAAAAAACACCTACATTTAACAATTTCATCACCATACGACAAGACCGGGCCGTCGGCATTGGCGGTGGACTCATCACCCTGGTACACAAAGATGTAACATATATAGACACCAGTGCACATACAAAATCCATCCTCCCCCCAAACGATAACACAACAGAAATTCAATCAATTAAAATACGCACTGGCAATAGCTCCAACATTACCATTATAAACACATACATCCCTCCCCAAACATCCCCTACAGTACCAAACGATTACAGACCACAAATACAACACATCACAAACACCCCACACATCATACTGGGTGGTGATTTCAATGCAAAGACGTCGGCCTGGTTTGTCAACAACCCCGACACAGACAGAGGGCTGGTCTTACAACACCAAACAGACAACCTATATATCCTTAATAACATTCATCAGCATACCCATACTCCCCACCAAGCCCTCTACACCCCATCATCTCCTGATATCACCTTTTGCTCCCCCGAACTCGCCCCCACAACATCCTGGAGGGTGGTCAGAACCTTAGGCTCAGACCACCTCCCGATCATTATCACCACCAAAACAAGACTCACCCCAGCTAGCCACAGACACACTTACACTAACTATAAAAGAGCTAAATGGGAAGCTTTCACAAATGAGACAGAACATCACTTTGAAACCTTAAACAGTACACCCATCACTAACATCAACAATGCTGTACACACATTCAACACGACTATCCAAAACGCCGACAAGAAACACATTCCAAGAGGTAACATAAAAAAAACACAACCCCAACTTCTCACCAGAAATTCAAAACCTCATCATACAACGCGACACACTGAAACACTCCCCAGCACCTCACACACAAGACATCAATCAACAAATTCAAGCACTCAACATCCAGATTAACAACAAAATACAAGAACAACAAACACTAAATTGGAATAACTTCCTACAAACACTCGATCACAAAACAAACCCCAAAAAACTCTACAAAACACTAAACAGCATCACACTTTCCAACAGCAACACAACACAATCACATGCTGCAATCACAACAACAGACTCTACTCCTTCACGTAAACAACAAGCAAACACTCTCATCAATCACTTCTCTCATGTCAGTCACCTAAAACCCCACAAGAACGACCGACGTGTCATCCGACGCAAAAGACAATTCCCCACAGACCCTGACTATACACCCTTCACCAACAACCAGACAAAGCATATCATCAACAATCTCAAGCTCTCACCCGCCTGTGGCCTAGACAACATAAGCAACATTCACCTCAGACACCTGGGACCACAAGGCATACAAGCACTCACTAACATATCAAACTACAGCTACTCACACAACACAATACCAGACATCTGGAAGCATGGTATCATCATCACATTCCCCAAACCTAACAAAGACCCCACGCTACCCTCCTCACACCGCCCTATCACACTCCTTTGCACCCCCTCCAAAGTCATAGAGCGCCTTGTACTACAACTGATGACACCTGACTTACCCCTTTCTCCAACACAACACGGCTTCAGGCCATTGTACTCCACAAACACTCTTCTTACAGACCTTACACAAAGAGCTTTTGACGGCATCAACTCAGCTAGACCACCACACAGATCAGTAATTGCCACACTTGACATTAGTAAAGCCTTCGATGCCATCCCCCGCCACAACCTAACAAACAAAATCTACAACACAAACATGCACAACAACACAAGAAGATGGCTGGCCAACTTCTTAGCAGGCAGATGTGCACACGTATCTTTTGCCGGTCAGTCATCTAGCATTAGAAATTTCCCAAACGGAGTCCCGCAAGGATCCGTCCTGTCGCCAGCACTCTTCAATCTGTACATGCATGATATAAATACACCAAATTCACCCCAAATAACCATAGCCTCCTACGCAGACGACATAACACTCACAAGCACGCACCAAAACCCAGACACAGCAACAAGACTCCTTCAAGACTATCTCGACACATTACATGAATGGTGCACTACAAACAGACTCAATTTAGCCCCAGCTAAATCCACTGCAACCCTCCTCACAAGCTGGACAGGAGAGCACGATTACGTCCCGGGACTCAACATAAACAACACACCCCTAACACACACACACACACCCAAAATCCTAGGAGTAACATACGACACCCAAATGACATTCAAACAGCACACCACAAACACAAAAAAGAAACTGACACCCAGACTTAACGCCCTCAGATCACTTGCCCACACGAAATTTGGACACAACAAAGAAACCACCACCACAGTCTACAAACAATACATAAGATCAGTTATGGAATACGCAAGCCCGGCCTGGGCTTCTAACCTAGCTGAAACACATCATAAGACCTTACAGACTATTCAAAATAAAGCCCTTAAAATCATCACAGGATGCACAGCTACTACACCCACAGATCACCTACATCAAGAAACCAAAGTCCTAAAAGTCAAAGATCATCTAGACATGAGAGGCACTCAATTCCTGGCAGCACGAATCAACACCACCCACTACACTACATGGCAACACACCCACAGACACCAAGAAATATCAAAACAACACCCAGCACACGCTATCACACACAAATACTGTCTTCTCTCCCTCCCTGCCCACCCCAAACCAATTTCCGGAAGCACATCCATACTCATATCACTCGCCGTTCCATCCACTCACTCATAGACAACACGCAGCTGCAAGCACGACCTCCCGAAATCCATCCTTCTGAATCCTCCCTTCCTCGCGAGGACAGAGTCCACCTGGTCAGGCTGAGATGCGGACACCATCCAGCTCTTCTGACCTATCAGAAGAGACTGGATAACTCCGTCGTCGACACCTGCCCGGGTTGTAACACAGCACCCCATACCATAAAACACATCATAGAAGACTGCATTTCACACAACCACTTACGCCAACAACACAATTTACACTATTTGAGAGCTCTGTGGGAGAGCCCGACCGTGGCCATGGCCTTCCATCATAGAAGACTGCATTTCACACAACCACTTACGCCAACAACACAATGTACACTATTTGAGAGCTCTGTGGGAGAGCCCGACCGTGGCCATGGCCTTCCTTAAGGACTCGGGGCTGTTCGGCCAGGCAGCTTAGGGAACAACAACAACAACAACAAGGTTTTCTCTGCCCCAATTGGAAATAGTAGTTAGATCAGAAGATAAGTGTTCTATGGCTTCATTACGTTTGTCTTTGAGGGATTGCTGGCTGGGGCGTTCTGGAAAACTAATTCACTAGTGTAAAGTAGAGTCCTCTGCGTATGAATGGATGGGACTGGAGGTACAGTTGAGAAGATAATTTATGAAAATTAGAAAGAGAATAGGATAGGACGACCTTCGACTGCATCTTGCAGACCACCTTGCCGACTATACCAGACATGTGCGTTCGCCATTGTGCGGCATTGCGTTCTTGATTGTGTGAAAGGGGCTTAATCAGATGCACAATTACTGAATTTTGTTCAAATAATAATATTATGCTCATTATCCTCATTATTCATTATTGTCTGAGTAAATATAGTTCACTATGTGTTTTTTAAATTAATATTGATAGATCTTGGTCGGTGTTCTTTTTACTTTGACATAATTGCTAAATATTTTATAAATACATACAACAAACAAAACGACGTCAACATAAACTAACAGTGAACAATTAGTAAAAAAATTAATTGTTTCTCAGTGTATTCGTCTTCACTGGGCTATGTGTTATGTGCTAGATTTACAAGACTTACAAGTTGGAGGTGCTAGTTGGAATTAGAGCATCTAATGAGTTTACTTGCTTGTGTAGATATACTTTGGGTGGAAGTAGTGGCCATGAAGTGCCTGATGACAATAAGTGGTGTTAAGTGGTTTGAGAGGTTGAAAAATGACGATGTGAAAGAGATGTGTGGAGAGAACAGAACAATGATTACTTAAGTGGTTGAGCATATGAAAAGGCTTAGTTCGGAAAGAATGACGGATAATTACCAAAAAGTAGAGATCAATAGGATGAGGTGGAGAAGTAATATATGCGGCAGGATGATGCAACCAGGTAATGACAGACCAACCACTTGAGAATGGGAGTAGAGAAACCGTATGCTAATATATTAATAGGTTAGTCTGGTTTATTGTTTCACCCTTGTATGCCAACTATTTATATATAAATTGAGGTGGTTGAACGTGACCAGTTCCAGCGATGTATAAATACGTTGGGAAAAATCGTATACAAATCGTAAATGGGATTTTGTTAAAACTAATCTGGCAGCACGTGGGCAGACCTCTGGCTGACCAGTACCCAAGGTATGAGTAATTTCTGACTTGCCACGCCAGCTCCATTGCTGGTTTGAGCTCTGTATGTGACTCCCTGTTTTACCGACATCTTGTATGAAAGAGATACAACAGTATATATAGAAAAGTGTAAATATGTGTACTTTAGTAATGGGAGAATAACAATTGTGACTGTTTTCCTTGGTGTCTATATATTTTGAATGTATTGGGCCAAAACTAAATATTACTAATAAAAGTACGGCATTGGCTGTGTCCGGAAGGGGAAATACTTGTGGCAGAGTGTGGGTTAACCAAACGATAAGGATGAGCAAATGTGATCAATACTATGTCACGGACCTATAGGCTCTGACTGTACGGGTTCACTTCCACCCTTCAAACGCATCAACCAGTCTGAGATCGGGGTCGGGGCTTCAAGCAACCAAACCAACAGAGGCCCGAAACTTCGCATCCCAATATCCTTCTTACTTCTATCCCTCTCATTTTGATCGAGCAGAGTTTCGAAGTCTCACTCAATAAATATGTAATTCAAATTAAAGTTCAATGCTATCTCTGCTCATGAACACCAGGGGGTGGAAGTTTCTTTTCTGGTCACATTAAATCTACCATAGTCAATGACGGGGCGGGAATAATGAGTTGGGTCAGTGTTATCTTAGACTTTCTCGGTGCAACGTTCTCGGGAATATCCCTTCCAGAGAGCGTTGTTTTAAAACTCCAGGAACTACCCCCCTTCGGTTTGACTACGGGAGATATCTTGACTATAACTTATATTTTCATTTTGATTTTCTTTTTTGTTTTCATTTTGTATAAATTAAATATTTTGCATTAATATTAATTACCATTGTATTTATTTTATTTTGTTTTATACATTTAAATTATAATTATATAATACATAATGATTTTGTTATATTACTTAAATTTGATGTTATTATATTAACAAAAATTGTGTATTCTTTTCTTATCCACATTTTTTTTTTTTTTTTTGTCTATGTGATTGAGGGAGGCAAAAGGCATAACTGCCTATAGCGAGTGCCTCCCCCATAGTTGAAAGAGTGACAGGGCCAAAATCAAGGGACGTTCGAGCCAAAATGCCTGGACACACGGAGTTTGAAGCAATTTAAGTCATAGGAAGAGGGAAAGACTGATTCTGGGAGAGAGTTCCAGAGCTCAGCTGTTGAGTAGAAGAAAGTTTGAGAGTAACTTTTCACTCTTTGGTTGGAGAGTTGCACAGAGTAGGGGTGGGATTGAGTTGCAAGACGGGTACCACGTGCCCTACGTAAAGGAGGTGGTATGCACTGGGATAGCTCTGAGGAACACTGATTATTATAGTAGCGATAGAATAGCGAGAGAGATGCAACATTGCGGCGGAGAGAGAGATTGCAGAGAGTTGGTGAGTGGGCGGGAGTTAATGATACGAAAGGCCTTCCTTTCAACTTCGTCTAGGAGAGCGGTGTGAGAGGAACCTCCCCACACATGTGAACAATACTCAATACAAGGGTGCACTATGCCCCTGTACAGAGCAAGAAGCTGTGCAGGGGAAAAGAATCCCCTAAGGCGGTTGAGCACACCCAGCTTCTGGGAGGCTGCCTTAGCAAGACTGGTAATATGGTCCTTCCAAATGAGAGCAGAAGAAAAAGAGACACCAAGAATATTGAGAGAAGATGAAGGGTAGATTTTTGTATTGTTGAAGAATTAGGGATAGTCCGCTGGGAGATCCTGACGGGTAGATAGATGGAGAATTTGGGTTTTGGAAGCATTAAAGTTAAAAAGGTTTTCTCTGCCCCAATTGGAAATAGTATTTAGATCAGAATTTAAGAGTTCTATGGCTTCATTACGTTTGTCGTTGAGGGATTGCTGGCTGGGGCGTTCTGAAAAACTAAGGGAGTAGTGTAAGGTTGAGTCGTCTGCGTATGAATGGATGGGAATTAAGGTACAGTTAAGGAGATCATTTATAAAAATTAGAAAGATAATGGGAGATAGGACAGAGCCCTGAGGAACACCAGAGTTTATAGGGTGAGGAAGTGAACAATGGCCATTCACAACCGCAGCTATGGAACGGCCGGAAAGGAAATTAGAGACAAAGGCACAGATGGAGGGATAGAAACCGAAGGAGGGTAGTTTAGAAATTAAAGATTTATGCCAGACTCTATCGAAGGCTTTCGATATGTCTAGTGCAATAGAAAAAGTCTCACCGAAGTCCCGAAAGGAGGATGACCAAGAGTTAGTAAGATATGAAAGAAGATCACCAGTAGAGCGACCCTTAAGGAAGCCATACTGGCGATCTGAGAGCAGATTATGAGAAGAGAAATGCTTAAGAAATTTGGAAGCAAGAATAGTTTCAAACACTTTAGAAAGACAAGAGATAAGAGCAATTGGACGATAGTTGGAGGGTTGAGAGCGGTCACCATTCTTTGGAACAGGTTGAATGTGAGCAAACTTCCAGCATGAAGGGAAGACGTTAGAGGATAGACAGAGACGAAAGAGTTTGCCTAGGCAGGGAGTCAGCACGGAAGCACAGTTTTTGAGAACAACAGGAGGAACACCGTCCGGACCGTACGCCTTATTAGTGTTAAGCCCAGAGAGGGCTTCTATATTTATACCCTAATGATTAAATGAAGTGAGGAAGATTAACCCTATATAAGATCCAGAAGACTACTTTGAAATCTGATTAAAATACGAGAACAACTCTTAAATTAAAATATCATCTTAATTAATAAATATTAAAATACGAGAACAACTCTTAAATTAAAATATCATCTTAGTAATAAATATTAAAATACGAGAACTACTCTTAAAGAGACTTTACCTTAATACAAGTATTAAATTAATAAAAGTACTTATCCATACTGAACACCCTTAAACTAAAGTTCAGTCTTTGTGTTCAACCTAAAGGTCACCCTCTAGACTCCTTCAGGGCCAAATCTTTAACTAAGCTAGTTCCACTAGTCTCTCCAAACTTTGGGTTGTAACATATTGGGGGCCTGTCCGGGATCTTTTCTGTTAATCTCTGCACTTCATTATATGAATTGGGTTTTCTAATGTTCATAGTAAATTCATAAATTTAATTATTTATCTTTACGTCACGATATCTTTACCCTGAATTATTATATTACTCCTGATGCTTAAATACATTCCTTTCCCTTTAGTCGGTTTGTGCATTTAGAGGTAATGGCTCAGGTTGGTCATAAGTTGGGGAAGTTCTGTGGTTTACGAGATAGTCAGGATCACTCGTCATCTCAAATCCTCATATTCATCCATGTTCATTAACACTAGGCAGACGGTGGTGGACATTGTGTATCAATCTCTTAATCTTTCATGTGACGAAATTAGCGTTTTCGCACATCGGTCACCTATCTGAGTCACCCCTCTTTAAGTAGAATCTCTTCAGAATAGGAATGACCAGTTAAACTTGTCTTTTATAGCAAATCAAAACTATAGGAGACTATCCACGATCACCTAACATATATCTGTAACTAGAAGTAGGATCTCCTAACGCACATAAATCTCATGCCTTCTTCCTTTAGTTTCGATATCAAGGGATCGTGTCTCACGAGGTTCACTAATGGTCAGGTTCTTGTCTGTCGTCCTTACTTATCAACCTTCCTGTTGTTGTCGACCATAGTTCGCTCAACAGGTGGGAGTTACTCACACTAATCATATTGATTTGGGATATTAGTGTCAACCTGACTATTAGGTAACCCGTCTCTACTAGGAATATCCCTAGTCCATATAGTATGCACTTGTTAATAGTTATCCAGGGTTAGTAATCTACCATTACCGGTAACTATAAAGCGAGTCCATATTAGTCAATATTGCCGTTCATTCCAGTCTTTATATTATACAGTATGTGAAGCTATAGTAACCCCATCCTCTATACATTAGCTGTCAGTCTAGTATAAATTGAGCGGTAATCTTCTTTACCTCATCTAGTCCTAATTAAAATCAAAATGGCAAAGTTTAATGCTAAACAATTTTGTCAAGAGCCCTCTATAGACAAACTTAAAGGTCAGGTGATCTCCAAGGATGATTGGAAGTTTATAGCTTATTCCTTTGACATAAGCTATGGGAGTTCACACACTAAGGAAATCCTGAAAAACACAGTCATAGAAGAACTGACAAATAGAGAAATCTTACCTGCTGAAGCTGTAGATTCACTTACTCCCATGAGTAGTTCAATGATAATGGCTGATAATGATGAAGATTCCCAGAGTACCATACAGGAAAACTCCCAGGGGAAACACTCTCCATCTCCTGAGCCGTGGTCAGAAGACAGACTAGATTTTGAAAGGGAGAAGTTTCGGCAGCAGCTTCTGCACGAGGTTCAGGAGAAAGAGAAAAATCGGGAACTAGAACTCTTGAAACTTGAGACACAACAACGGGAGAAAGAGAAAGACAGAGAACTAGAAATTGCTAAAATTCAAAACTTGGAAGAAACAAAACGCCTCAAAGAAGAGAAATTACAGTTATAGAAGACTGAAATGGAAGCCCAGAAGCCAAGATTCCAACTATCTAAAAACATCTCCCTAGTACCACCCTTTGACGAGAGTGACCCAGAGAAATCTTTCTCCACGTTTGAGAGAACTGCTGAACACCTTAAATGGCCAAAAGAGGAATGGCCATGGCTTCTCCAACCCAAACTCGTAGGAAGAGCTCAGAAAACTTTCAATCACCTGGAGGACGTTAATGACTATGACTTTGTAAAGAGCGCTATATTAGATGCTTATGCTATCACCGCTGATCATTACCGTAGAACTTTTCGGAACTACATCAAGCCAGAAAAACATGCATTTTTGGAGCTTGCCATGGATAAACTACGGATGCTTAAAAAATGGTTAGCTGCTAAAAATGTCACCACCTTCACAGAGTTAGTTAACCTTGTTGTTCTAGAGGAGTGGAAGCGTAGGTTACCGCCCAGTATGCTAGTATATATAGAGGAGAAGGGAGTGAATGACCTTACCAAGGCTGCTCAATTAGCTGACAGCTATGCTTTAATCCATAGGGTTGTACCAAGCTATTATAGGACAAAAACCCCAAATGTGAGATTCTCCTCAAGCTATAACCCTGTGTCTAAAGCCATGTCGCAAACAAATGCTCCCAAAAACCCATCTCAAAGTCAAGGAAAGTCTGAACACTTCTGCTCATATTGTAAACAGACAGGGCATAACATCATGCAGTGTACACATCCTAAGTGTAAGACCTCTGCTGCATACAAACTCACACTTGCCACTTCTCAAAGACCTCAAAAACAAACAAAACCTTCTGGGGCACCTATAACATGTATACATACCCAGAATGCCTCTTCTGATCCTTTTTCTGCCATTAAGGTACCTGGAACTGTCTCTCTTCCAGATGACCCACAGACTTACCCAGTTACCATCTTAAGAGACACTGGATCAGCCCAAAGTTTGTTGTGTAAGACTGCCTTGCCTTCAGTTGAGAACCACTACACTGGGGGAAAAGTTACACTTAAATCTTTAAGCTCTGGTCATACTGCAGACATGGCTGATATACAGATAGGCAGTGACCTGATCCAGGGGTCAGTTAGAGTAGCCGTCTGGATACAGATCTTCCTATTCCGGGGGTAACTTTCCTTTTAGGAAATGACTTGGCTGGACATGGGATGATTCCTGACATGATAGTGAGAGACAAACCCATGTTACACAGTCCTATTGCAAAGCTAGATCAGGAGAAACCACATATTTTCCCTGTTTGCGCGGTCACCCGTTCACAAACTGCTGCAGTGTCTAATGACTCTCTCTCACCCTCAGGTCAGGATACCTTGTTCACCCCGATCATGTCTAGGGAAAACCTCATACAAGCTCAAGAGGCAGACACTTCACTTGCTAAGCTCAGGCACATTGCTGATGACAAACCCATAAATGGGAAAAACCCTAAGATCTACTATCACAAAGGGGTCCTTATGCGTAGTTTTCACCCGCCTGATAGGCCTGACTCAGATACTTGGTCTATAGTACATCAGGTAATCATCCCTACCTCCATCAGATCTGCTGTAATTGGATTAGCTCATGACGGAAACTCTGGTCATTTGGGACAGAGAAATACATACAGAAAGATCCTAGCTCATTTATTTTGGCCTAACATGAAAAAAGATGTAACCAAATTTGTAAAGTCTTGTCACACTTGCCAGATAGTAGGAAAGCCAAATGAGACCATTCCTAAAGCTCCACTTGCTCCTATCCCTGTCACTACAGAGCCCTTTGAGAAAATAGTAATTGATTGTGTAGGGCCCCTTCCCAAAACTAAGAAAGGGAACCAGTATCTACTTACCGTAATGTGTGCTGCAACTAGGTATCCTGAGGCTTTCCCTTCAAAAGATATCAAGGCAAAGACTATTGTGTCCCATCTGTTGCATCTTTTCACAAAAGTAGGTATTCCTAAAGAAATTCAGAGTGATCAGGGGACAAATTTTACAAGTAACCTAATGAAAGCAGTACTGAGGGAGTTAGAGGTAGATAAGAAGATAGCCACTGCGTACAGACCTCAGACCCAGGGTTGCCTAGAACGCCATCATCAATCTCTGAAATCCATGATAAGAAAGTTTTGTTTTGAGACTGAGAGAGAGTGGGATGCCAGCATTGACTGGCTTCTTTTTGCCGTTAGAGAGTGCCCTCAAGAGTCACTAGGATACTCCCCTTTTGAGTTGCTATATGGGCGTCAGATCAGAGGCCCTCTAAAGGTCTTGAAAGATTCTTGGTTTGTGGAAATATCTGATCATCCTTCTCGCACAGTTGCAGAGTACATAAATGAGTTAAAACTTCAGATGTCAAATGTAAGAGCGCTAGCACTGGCCAACCTTGAGAAGAGTCAGTCAAGAATGAAAACCCACTACGATCGCAAGTCTAAAAGTAGAACATTTAGTCCTGGAGACAAAGTCCTTCTCTTCCTGCCCATTCCTGGTAGTCCATTAAAAAGCAAATTTTGTGGCCCATATGTAGTCTCTCAGAAACTTTCCAAGCTAACCTATGTTGTTCGCACTCCTGATCGAAGGAAGGATCAAAGGATTGTTCACTTAAACCAGATGAAGGCGTACATAGAAAGGCCGCTTGAGGAGAATACCCCAATACTAGCTGTAAATACTGTACCACATTCTGTACCAGACTCGTGGGAATTGCAAAAGGTAGGAGACTCTGATGTGATCGAGTTTGGTGATCTTCCTTCACCTTGTGGAAGCCCAAAGAACAGCGAACTATTATGTACCTTAGATCAATATTTGTCGGACATGTCGCCATCACGTAGAGATGATCTTAGGAAATTGCTTGTAAGTTACCCTTCAGTCACATTGGATGTCCCTGGCTTTTGCAAGGACCATCATCACGATGTTATCTTGACCTCACCAGAAGTAAGACCTATCAAACAATCACCATACAGACTAAACCCTCAGAAGCAAGAGATCATGAGAAAGGAAATTGTCTTTATGTTGGAGAAGTCCTTAGTGGAACCAAGTCATTCCCCTTGGGCGTCACCCTCTTTATTAGTCCCAAAACCAGACGGTAGTAGTAGGCTGTGTACTGATTACAGGAAAGTAAATGCAGTGACAGTCCCTGATGCATATCCACTACCTAAAATTGATGACCTAATAGATAAAGTAGGGGCTGCTTAGGTAGTATCAACCATAGACTTGCAGAAGGGGTATTACCAAATTGGGATGACCGATAGAGCTAACATCATCTCGGCTTTCACCACTCCTTTTGGGCTCTTCCAATATAGAGTCATGCCTTTTGGCATGATGAATGCTCCTGCCACATTTCAAAGGGTCATGTCATATACTATTCAGGATTTAGAAGGTGTAGACACTTACTTAGATGACATCGTGATTATTTCAGATACTTGGGAGGATCATCTTTCCAGACTGGACGGGCTGATGGAGCGCTTGGCTGCTGCTGGATTCACCATCAACCTAGCCAAGTCCTGCTTTGGACGTGGATCAGTGACCTACCTTGGCCATGTGGTGGGTCAGGGTACTGCACGTCCCAAGGAAGCTAACGTGGAGACCATCACCGCCTTTCCCCAGCCAACTGACCGCAAATCCATATATGCGGTTTTTAGGGATGTGCGGATTCTACCGCAGATTCTGTCCGAACTTTGCAGCCATATCAGCGCCCCTCTCAGATCTTACAAGCCCAAAAATTAAGTTTGTCTGGACTCCCACCTGTACTGCTGCCTTTGACCAACTGAAGTGACTCCTTTCATCCTACCCGGTACTTCATGCTCCTGATTCCGCATTGCCTTACCATCTTCAGGTTGATGCGAGTGATAGAGGAGTCGGGGCAGTACTTCTGCAACCAGATAAGACAACGGGCGTCCTACATCCTGTCTCGTACTTCTCCACCAAACTGAAGAGACACCAGAGGAGTTATTCCACAGTGGAGAAGGAGTGCTTGGCGATGGTATCAGCGGTGAAGAAGTTCGAATGTTACCTCCCTCAGCACTATCCACCAATCATCATCTATACTGACCACAACCCTCATACTTTTCTGCACAAGATGAAGAACAACAACCAACGACTTCTCCGGTGGGCTCTAAAGTTACAGGAGTACCATCTCATTGTTCGCCATATTCGTGGGGTAGACAATCGGATTGCAGACGCCTTGTCAAGAGATCTTCCACCTACAGCGGAGCCTATTCCTCCTCTCGCTACCTAGTCCTCTTCGCTCCCCTTCGAGGACTTTAAGGGCGGAGGTGTCACGGACCTATAGGCTCTGACTGTACGGGTTCACTTCCACCCTTCAAACGCATCAACCAGTCTGAGATCGGGGTCGGGGCTTCAAGCAACCAAACCAACAGAGGCCCGAAACTTCGCATCCCAATATCCTTCTTACTTCTATCCCTCTCATTTTGATCGAGCAGAGTTTCGAAGTCTCACTCAATAAATATGTAATTCAAATTAAAGTTCAATGCTATCTCTGCTCATGAACACCAGGGGGTGGAAGTTTCTTTTCTGGTCACATTAAATCTACCGTAGTCAATGACGGGGCGGGAATAATGAGTGGGGTCAGTGTTATCTTAGACTTTCTCGGTGCAACGTTCTCGGGAATATCGCTTCCAGAGAGCCTTGTTTTAAAACTCCAGGAACTACCCCCTTTCGGTTTGACTACGGGAGATATCGTGACTATAACTTATATTTTAATTTTGATATTCTTTTTGTTTTCATTTTGTATAAATTACATATTTTGCATTAATATTAATTACCTTTGTATTTGTTTTATTTTGTTTTATAACTTTAAATTATAATTATATAATACATAATGATTTTGTTATATTACTTAAATTTGATTTTATTATATTAACAAAAATTGTGTATTCTTTTCTTATCCATATATATTTATACCCTAATGATTAAATGAAGTGAGGAAGATTAACCCTATATAAGATCCAGAAGACTACTTTGAAATCTGATTAAATTAAGAGAACAACTCTTAAATTAAAATATCATCTTAGTAATAAATATTAAAATACGAGAACTACTCTTAAAGAGACTTTACCTTAATACAAGTACTAAATTAATAAAAGTACTTATCCATACTGAACACCCTTAAACTAAAGTTCAGTCTTTGTGTTCAACCTAAAGGTCACCCTCTAGACTCCTTCGGGGCCAAATCTTTAACTAAGCTAGTTCCACTAGTCTCTCCAAACTTTGGGTTGTAACAACTAAGTGAATTTAATTTTGATCTAGTTTTCCTTTTTTGTCAAAATATTATTTTTGTCTTATACATTTTTTTTCTGCGTGCTACAACGCCGAGGCAGGACGTGGCATTTGGTATAAACAAAAAAAGACAAAACTGGTCCATATTGTTAACATGCAGTGTTTGTATCAATATACAGCTACAAATACTGCCTGTGTCTGTCAGGAGGGTAAAGCTTACATTGTTGTTTGTGTATATCCTGTAACAATATGATTCTGTGTGTGTGTGTGAATGTGTGTGTGTGTGTGTATGTGTGTGTGTGTGTGTCATTCATGGATATACTTCCAACACTCACTATCTGATATCGGAGATTGGTGGATATTTCTTCATACTAACATATCAAGTTCCATATACTATTGTTGACTTATGAATAAAGGGAATGTTTTTTTCCAGAATACTATGATACTTGTGATCAGTATAGAGAGTAGTTACCATCAGCATTAACCATATAAGTATTATTCTTCAATTATACACATGTAATCAATCAAATATACACTCGGGTGCCATACTCTTTAACCCACTCATACATATTCGTGGACCTCACCTATATCTAATTATGGAAGTATGTCTCTGCAAATGAATTTATCAATATAATTTTCTAAAAATTAACTACACAACTATATACTGCATAATACTTAGTGAAAAGCAATGTCCATCCAAAAATCAATCTAAATACCATCTATTTATAATTGCATAAATAAAAATAATAGGAGGCCCATGAATTTTTATGAAAGGGATTCGGAATATGGCATCCGAGTGTGCCATAGACTTTAAGTTTTCAGAATAATGATTAAACATTACTGTGATTATAGTAACTGCACTTACATCTCAATACTTATCTCAATACTTATATCACACGAGTAAGAATATTGTCCATACCAGAGTTGTTATAAATCCCACCCCTCCTCTTTAAAGGAGGAGGGGGGGGGTGGGGTCCTCCTCCCCCAACCCTCCTCCTTGAACGCTCTTCCCGCTCATGTTTAGCCCCATGACTTTTGAGAATTTAAGATTTTTGCCCCATTAGTTTGGCTATTACCATTTGGCCCATTGCTTTGTCAATTTTAAGATCGATCGTGCCCTTAAGGCGTCCATTTTTTCCTGGCGAGCGAAACCTACCTTGCATTTTAGGAGGAACCAGGATAATTTCTTACCGAACAATGAATACACATATACTGAAGGGGGCTATTTCTTTACTCCTGATGGAGGTCTAGGGAACAAATAACTAAATTCACTTGAAGCTGCTAAATAAAAAAATAATAGCGAGATTATTTGTTTGTGTAAAACTGTAACTATACAATATAATAGAATGTCACTTGTACATTCTTGTCAAATGTTAGTTTATTCACTAACTAACATGTTGATCATAGAAGTGTGACGCTTCTGCATAGTAGCCACGTGCGGGCATGCGCGCGTGTCTGCTGCCCAGCCGTTTAGAAACCGGCTGGCGGCAGCCGGCCGGCAGGCTTTTCCATAGTATATATCCTACAATAACGTAACTAATGTCTGGGATATTCTTATGTTGTTTCACAGCTTGAAGCTGCCCTTATTCTTAACCAACGCATCTTAGTATATTTTATTCTCGATAGTTGATTGTTACATTATAATATATAAGATGTAAGTCTAGTGAGAGTGGGAGGAGACGAGCGCGAGAGAGAGACCGGCTGGGGGACGTTGCTTCGCGCGGAGAGTCCAGCTTGGGACGAGCCTGATGCTGCCATGTGCATTTGATTGCAACGTTAGGCTTAGTTTCGACTCACGCACGGGGTAGAGGATTTTGACCCGGCAACTGTGTTGAGTGTTGCCAAGCATGGGATGTATTTTGCATGCCTAGGGTGGGGTCCAGACAGATTCAAGACTCAGAGCTCACCTCACTGTCGTACCCTTCGGACCCCCTTGATATCTATCCCTCTCAACCCCACTTAGAAACTTTCTCTCTTACTTTGTATACCTTCCTTCCACTACTTCACCAATCTATTTAATTACCCCATCCCCTTGATAGACCTTATATCTATTATTGTATTAACGACGAGCTCTCAGATAATTAGATAGGATTTTGGGCCTTATGCAGAGACGTAATTGTTAATGAGACCCAGGAAGCTTTTTTGTTGTCTCATATTTGGTGGTTTCATGCTTGCTAGTGTGTTCTTGTGTCAGGTTAGCAGGGGCTAGACAGGAGGGGAGGCTTTTTGCGATCCTTTAAGTAAAGTCTGCTGGTGCGAGTCCTGTGGACCCGCACGACTTTACTAGGATACCCGTGGGAGTCTGGGGGCATTTTCATGTCTGTGTCCCTGTGTGTCTAGCATTGTGTTGTGTGAGGGCCCTTGCCTAGTCCACTCAGCACTGCGCTAGCACGTCTTGCTTTTGTTTTAGGGTCGCCAGGAGAGAGTCAGATACTTGCGATCTGAGTCTCTCAAGAGAGCAACCTTTCAATTAGAGTAATTTGGCGCACAGACTTGGGAACGTCCCTAGGCTAGAGCAGGTGGCTCAGCCCGGGTATCCGAAGCCTATATCCTTCCGGCTAGACCTCTGCCACCTGGCAGTTTAACAGCTAGGGGTTTATTATCTCTGTATGCTTGTTATTGTGCCACAGTTTACCGTTTTTGTGAGCATTGTGAGTCAGGGTGTGGCTTAGAGACTCTGTCCGAGCAGGCTTGCCTGACTAAGAGTGAGAAGCACACCTGTATGTGGTTATGTTGCGAGTTGCTGCCTTTATTTAATTATACCTATGCCATTATACACTGTATGGCCTATCACTAGTATTTATTCCTGCTTATGAGTTAAGAGTTCTCTAAATCCATAACGTACTTTCTTTGCTAAGCATCAGATCCTACAGTAGCCGCATGCAGTTTAGAAACCCGCATCTTGTCTACCGGTACGATGTTTTGAGGACTGTTTGCTTTCACCTTCTTTCACGCAGGGGTGATTAGTTGTATTAATTAACGTAACGTTAAATGTACTTTCTTCTAGTTTGTTATTAAATTGTTTCTGCAATTTAATTCAGTTATCTATCTTTTCCTTGAAGCTTTAAGTCAACTTAATTGTGTGATCTTTTATATAGCCTGCTTGACTATCAGCAGTCTATAGTGCGTGCACCCTGTAACCGAGTCATAGGATACCTTGTTGTCCAGGCAGGACTCTTGACGGTTTAGGGTGGTTTGTTGCCTGGGTTTATAGATAAGGGTTGGATCTAGCGTTTTCCGTTGTTGCTTGTTGCCGCATACCTAGTCCAATAGAAAGAGCCCAGTGTTTATATATCCCAGGACGTAACAGAAGTAATTCACAGGTTGGGTATTCAGTATTCCTACCTTCTTCATATTGGGCTATGACATTTATTACAATCGCATATATAAATACGCTGAATTGTGGTTCAATATTTAACGAAAACAGTGGACATAAATAATGTATATCCTATATAAACAACATAAATTAATTAACTATGTCTGTGATGCTGGTATTACTACACGTGTTCTGTATATATATATGTATATATATATATATATATATATATATATACTGTATATATATATATATATATATATATATATATACTGTATATATTATTATTATTTTTTTATTTTTTGGTAAAGTTGATGAAGGTCTAGGGAGAAATCTGAAATCCTCCTCTTAATCATTAGCAAGACCCACCTTTACCCTAATTATGATTCTCGTTACCCAGCACTGGCGCATTGGTTTTTTTAATAAATGATTGCATAATGACGGATAATATTGCGGGATAATGTGTGTGAGGGCCCTGTAATGGTCCTCTTTGTGGTGTAATGGAAGTAATTGTTTCGTTATGGATGGGAATATGGCAGGCTGTTATGGTGTTGACAGCTGCATGGTTTGTTTAGTGGATGTGTAGGTGGTATAGGTGTGTGATTTGTTTGGTAGGTGTGTTGGTGGCAGGTGTGTGGTTTGCTAGGTAGTTGTGTTGGTAGTATGTGTGTGGTTTGTTTGATAATTGTGCTGGTGGCAGGTGTGTGGTTTGTTTGGTAGGTGTGTTGGTGGTAGAGATGTGGTTTGTTTGGTAGTTGTGTTGGTAGTATGTTTTGGTAGTATGTGTGTGGTTTGTTTATTAGTTGTGCTGGTGGCAGGTGTGTGGTTTGTTTGGTAGTTGTGTTGGTCGTATGTGTGTGGTTTGTTTATGAGTTGTGCTGGTGGCAGGTGTGTGGTTTGTTTGGTAGGTGTGTTGGTGGTAGAAGTGTGTGGTTTGTTTGGTAGTTGTGTTGGTGGTAGATGTATGGTTTGTTTGATAGTTGTTTTGGAGGCAGGTGTGTGGTTTGTTTGGTAGGTGTGTTGGTGTTCGAAGTGTGTGGTTTGTTTGGTAGTTGTGTTGGTGGTAGATGTGTAGTTTGTTTGATAGTTGTTCTGGTGGCAGGTGTGTGATTTGTTTGGTAGGTGTGTTGGTTGTAGAAGTGTGTGGTTTGTTTGATAGTTGTTTTGGTGGCAGGTGTGTGGTTTGTTTGGTAGGTGTGTTGGTGGCAGCTGTGTGGTTTGTTTGGTAGTTGTGTTGGTGGTAGATGTGTGGTTTGTTTGATAGTTGTGTTGGTGGCAGGTGTGTGGGGCAGGTGTGTGGTTTGTTTGGTAGGTGTGTTGGTGGTAGGTGTGTGGTTTGTTTGGTAGTTGTGTTGGTGGTAGGATGTGTGGCTTGCTTGGTAGGTGTATGGTGGCAGGTGAGTAGTTTGTTTGGTAATTGTGTTGGTGGCAGGTGAGTAGTTTGTTTGGTAGTTGTGTTGGTGGTAGGTGAGTAGTTTGTTTGGTAGGTGTGTTGGTGGCAGGTGTGTGGTTTGTTTGGTAGTTGTGTTGGTGGTAGGATGTGTGGCTTGGTTGGTAGGTGTATGGTGGCAGGTGAGTAGTTTGTTTGGTAGTTGTGTTGGTGGCAGGTGAGTAGTTTGTTTGGTAGTTGTGTTGGTGGCAGGTGTGTGGTTTGCTTGGTAGTTGTGTTGGTGGCAGGTGTGTGGTTTGCTTGGTAGTTGTGTTGGTGGCAGGTGTGTAGTTTACTTGGTAGTTGTGTTGGTGGCAGGTGTGTGGTAGTTGTATTGGTGGCAGGTGTGTGGTTTGTTTGGTAGTTGTGTTGGTGACAGGTGTGTGGTAGTTGTGTTGGTGGCAGGTGTGTGGTAGTTGTGCTGGTGGCAGGTGTGTGGTAGCTGTGTTGGTGGCAGATGTGTGGTAGTTGTGTTGGTGGCAGGTGTGTGGTAGCTGTGTTGGTGGCAGGTGTGTGGTAGTTGTGTTGGTGGCAGGTGTGTGGTAGCTGTGTTGGTGGCAGGTGTGTGGTAGGTGTGTTGGTGGCAGGTGTGTGGTAGTTGTGTTGGTGGCAGGTGTGTGGCAGTTGTGTTGATGGCAGGTGTGTGGTAGTTGTGCTGGTGGCAGGTGTTTGGTTGTTGTGTTGGTGGCACGTGTGTGGTAGCTGTGTTGGTGGCAGGTGTGTGGTAGTTGTGTTGGTGGCGTTTGTGTGGTAGTTGTGTTGGTGGCGTTTGTGTGGTAGTTGTGTTGGTGGCAGGTGTGTGGTAGTTGTGTTAGTGGCAGGTGTGTGGTAGTTGTGTTGGTGGCAGGTGTGTGGAAGTTGTGTTGGTGGCAGGTGTGTGGTAGTTGTGCTGGTGGCCGGTGTGTGGAAGTTGTGTTGGTGGCAGGTGTGCGGTAGCTGTGTTGGTGGCAGGTGTGTGGTAGTTGTGTTGGTAGAGGTGTGTGGTTTGTGTGGTAGTTGTGTTGGTAGCAGGTGTGTGGTAGTTGTGTTGGTGGCAGGTGTGTGGTAGTTGTGTTGGTGTCAGGTGTGTGGTAGTTGTGTTGGTGGCAGGTGTGTGGTAGTTGTGTTGTTGACAGGTGTGTGTTAGTTGTGTTGGTAGAGGTGTGTGGTTTGTGTGGTAGTTGTGTTGGTGGCAGGTGAATGGTTTGTGTGGTAGTTGTGTTGGTGGCAGGTGTGTGTTAATTGTGTTGGTAGAGGTGTGTTGTTTGTGTGGTAGTTGTGTTGGTGGCAGGTGAATGGTTTGTGTGGTAGTTGTGTTGGTGGCAGGTGTGCGGTATTTGTGTTGGTGGCAGGTATGTGGTATGTTACGGCTGGATCGGCAATACATATTCGGGATTCTTGATCGTAGGACAGAAATGGCTTAAGTGACAACGACACGCTCGATTCCAGTCCCAAATACTATATGCTCCAGACAACAAAAGCACCAACGCCCTACAGAGTTATCGTCTACGGTAACGAGGTACCTTAACTCGGCGAAAGTGTACAACAGGGGTAGGCTATGAGGCTAAACTCCCTCAGACATTTATAGGTTACGTTATTACTAAAGAAATGCAATACTCAAGAAACTACGTTAATATTAAGCCTCTAATAATGTAGAATAGAAGCAGGCTAAAGGTATGACAGTGAAATGCTAAATGACAAATGTACACGCCTACTTGAAAGCGCGTGCACTACACTAACTGTCCCCTACTAACATGCACTAGCATGTAGCATACAAGATGTTCATGATCCAGTAGATACCTAATAATACACATGGGAGGAACATAAACAGTAGTCACTTATTATAATAATGAATCTATACTTGGAATAACTAAAAGGTTGCAGGCAACAGTACTGCGCCGGTAGCCTACTACCGCATAGGCTACTTCGCTTCTCTCACTCTGTCTCCCCTCCGAGTCCGTATGCGCCCTACGCAACAGAACTCCGGACACAGCAGCAAAACGACAGTGCAGTTAATTGATACATGAAAGTATTAATAGTGTTGTCTTGTGTGTGAGTAATGTGTATTGTAAAGTGTTATAGATATATACTTAAAGAGAGCTGCAATGCGTAGTAAAATAAAGATATATCCCACTCATCATCCCCATGTGTTCTAGCTAGCAGGCCAAGTCACAGGAACAACGAGTCCCAGCACCGAAAGCGAGAACCCAGGAGAAGACTGTAGAGAACACAAGGACAGATAAATTACGTTACTCTACTATACCGGCACTACGAGCGAGCTGTAGTCTCGGGTGCTACACTCGCTCCTGGCTCGGTATGCAAATCAAGGCTAAGTCCTCGTCCCTCTACAGACAACTCCTGGGCATGGTCGGGCTCTTACACATGGCACCAGTCTAGTCACAAATGGGATGATGAGCAGGGCATATAACTCGTGAACATGTAGAACGTTCACCAACTATCCTCATCAAGAAGATCGCTGTTCACATTAACCCCTTAAATCTAATACATGTAAATATATGCTTGTCCTAAGAGTAATACGAGAGGTGAGTGCTGAAACTCCTTTAGGACCTCAAGGGAAGGTTATGCATTTAAATAGAGAGAAGAATGAAATGAGAGTAATGTCGTCAGAGAGAAAGAGTGCAACCGTGAGAAGTGGGGAGAGAGAGCAAGGGATGTTAGAATCTCAAAGGTTCTAGGCAACCTAGTCCAGGAACACACAGCCAACCTCCAGGCAGTGTGCTGTACGACAACATGGGCCCAGCCCAGGCAGGCAACAATGGACTACCAACCCTATCGCGCCTAGCTATAAGGGCAAGGCTGCCAACCAGTCCATACGTCTGGCAACCACCCGGCCGGCAGCGCGGCGTGTTGCTACCCTCTTGCTCTGAAGCCCAACTCACTCTCTCTCTCTGAATTCCCAATATCCTATCTATCAACTTCTCTATTGATACTACATATTAAATGGAAGGTCTCGACATGGCTTAAAACAAAACCCACCACTGGTTAGCACATGACGAGACCTTTGCAGAGATACAAAGAACATAGTTATAAGTTGTCACACTCAATATACATAGCGGCTGACGGTAGCCAGATCACGGGCGGTACAGTGGAGTACCAAGGAGTACAATCAGGTTGCGTTGCCCAGCACTGGGGTGCGTCACAGGTAGTTGTGTTGGTGGCAGGTGTGTGCTAGTTGTGTTGGTGGTAGAGGTGTATGGTTTGTGTGGTAGTTGTGTTGGTGGTAGGTGTGTGGTATTTGTGTTGGTGGCAGGTATGTGGTAGTTGTGTTAGTGGCAGGTGTGTGGTAGTTGTGTTGGTGGCAGGTGTGTGGTATTTGTGTTGGTGGCAGGTATGTGGTAGTTGTGTTGGTGGCAGGTGTGTGGTATTTGTGTTGGTGGCAGGTATGTGGTAGTTGTGTTGGTGGCAGGTGTGTGGTAGTTGTGTTGGTGGCAGGTGTGTGGTAGTTGTATTGGTAGCAGGTGTGTGGTAGTTGTGTTGGTCGCAGGGATGGATTAGGTCATGGCTAATTGGTAGGAAACAGAGAGTCAGCATAAATGGTACCAAGTCAGAGTGGGGAGCAGTCAAAAGTGGTGTCCCCCAGGGATCGGTATTAGGTCCCCTGTTGTTTCTTATATACATAAATGACCTAGATTTAGGTATAACTAGTAGGATAAGTAAATTCGCAGACGATACTAAAATGGGGAGATCAATTGATTCAGATAGCGATATAGAGTGCCTCCAAAGGGATCTAGATACCTTACATGAATGGTCAGTAAATTGGCAGATGAAGTTTAACATTGACAAATGCAAGGTATTAAAGATAGGGAAGATGCAAACAAATGTTAAATATAAACTAGCTAATTTAGAATTAGAAAATTCAGACTGCGAGAAAGATCTAGGTGTGTTTGTTAGCAATGATTTGAAGCCTAGAAAACAGTGTATAAGCGTTCGTAATAAGGCAAACAGGATTCTCGGGTTCATCTCTAGGAGTGTGAGTAACAGAACTGCTGATGTTATCTTAAAACTTTACTTGTCATTAGTGAGACCCCATATGGATTATGCTGTCCAATTTTGGTGTCCTTATTACAGAATGGACATAGATTCATTGGAGAGAATTCAGCGTAGAATGACAAAAATGATCCATAATATTAGAAATTTTCCGTATGAAGAAAGGTTGAAGAAATTAGGTTTACATTCGTTAGAGAGACGCAGAGTTAGAGGGGATATGATAGAGGTGTTCAAGTGGGTTAGTGGGATTAACAAAGGGGACATGACAAATGTACTAAAGCTCAGTGATAGCGAAAGAACTCGTACCAATGGTTTCAAATTAGATAAATTTCGTTTCAGAAAAGATATAGGCAAATATTGGTTTGGTAACAGAGTTGTAGATGGGTGGAATAGGCTACCAAGTGATATAGTGGGATCAAGAACGATAGGGAGCTTTAAGAAGAAATTGGATAAGCATATGGACGAGAAGGGTTGGGTGTGAAGGGGGATCAGCCGGGTTGGGCCAATCAGCGCTCTGCAGACCCCCGTAATCCTGCGTTAATCTCTAACCGGTTTGGTAAGATGATCCTCAGGGTATTAGAGTGTTGAGCCTATAATTGAGCTTTGTAATTGGGGTTGTGTGGGACAGGGATCTGCCTTGCTTAGGCCAATCGGCTTTCTGCAGACTCCCATTTTCTTATGTTCTTATGTTCTTATGTGGTAGTTGTGTTGGTGGCAGGTGTGTGGTAGTTGTGTTGGTGATAGGTGTGTGGTAGTTGTGTTTTTTTTTCTTTGTTCTATGTGATTGAGGGAGGCAAAAGGCAGAACTGCCTATAGCGAGTGCCTCCCCCATAGTTGAAAGAGTGACAGTGCCAAAATCAAGGGACGCTCGAGCCAAAATGCCTGGACACACGGAGTTTGAAGCAATTTAAATCATAGGAAGAGGGAAAGACTGATTCTGGGAGAGAGATCCAGAGCTCAGCTGTTGAGTAGAAGAAAGTTTGAGAGTAAAGTTTCACTCTTGGGTTGGAGAGTTGCACAGAGTAGTGGTGGGATTGAGTTGCAAGACGGGTACCACGTGCCCTACGTAAAGGAGGTGGTATATACTGGGAAAGCTCTGAGGAACACTGATTATTATAGTAGCGATAGAATAGCGAGAGAGGTGCAACATTGCGGCGGAGAGAGAGAGATTGCAGAGAGTTGGTGAGTGGACGGGAGTTAATGATACGAAACGCCTTCCTTTCAACTTTGTCTTGGAGAGCGGTGTGAGAGGAACCTCCCCACACATGTGAGCAACACTCAATACAAGGAGGCACTATGCCCCTACACAGAGCAAGAAGCTGTGCAGGGGAAAAGAACCCCCTAAGGCAGTTGAGCACACCCAGCTTCTGGGAGGCTGCCTTAGCAAGACTGGTAATATGGTCCTTCCAACTGAGAGCAGAAGAAAAGGAGACACCATGAATATTGAGAGAAGATGAAGGATTGATTTTTGTATTGTTGAAAAATAAGGGATAGTCCGCTGGGAGTTCCTTACGGGTAGATAGATGGAGAAATTGGGTTTAGGAAGCATTAAAGGTAACAAGGTTTTCTCTGCCCCAATTGGAGATAGTATTTAGATCAGAATTTAAGAGTTCTATGGCTTCATTACGTTTGTCGTTGAGGCATTGCTGGCTGGGGCGTTCTGAAAAACTAATGGAGTAGTGTAAGGTTGAGTCGTCTGCGTATGAATGGATGGGAATTGAGGTACAGTTGATGAGATCATTTATAAAAATTAGAAAGAGAATAGGAGATAGGACAGAGCCCTGAGGAACACCGGAGTTTATAGGGTAAGGAAGTGAACAATGGCTGTCCACAACCGCGGCTATGGAACAGCCGGAAAGGAAATTAGAGACAAAGGCACAGATGGAGGGATAGAAACCGAAGGAGGGTAGTTTAGAAATTAAAGATTTGTGCCAGACTCTATCGAAGGCTTTCGATATGTCTAGTGCAATAAAAAAAAGTCTCACCGAATTCACGAAAGGAGGATGACCAAGAGTTAGTAAGATATGAAAAAAGATCACTAGTAGAGCGATCCTTAAGGAAGCCATACTGGCGATCTGAGAGCAGATTATGAGAAGAGAAATGCTTAAGAAATTTGGAAGCAAGAATAGTTTCAAAAACTTTAGAAAGACAAGAGATGAGAGCAATTGGACGATAGTTGGAGGGTTGAGAGCGGTCACCCTTCTTTGAGACAGGTTGAATGTGAGCAAATTTCCAGCATGAAGGGAAGACGTTAGAGGATAGACAGAGACCAAAGAGTTTGCCTAGGCAGGGAGTCAGCACGGAAGCAAAGTTTTTGAGAACAACAGGAGGAACACCGTCCGGACCGTACGCCTTATTAGTATTAAGCCAAGAGAGGGTAGAAAGTATATCTTTAGAAGAGATTAGGATATTAGGCATAAGTAAGAGAGAGGAGGGTGGAGAGGGAGGAATAGCACCGGAATCATCCAAGGTGAAGTTTCTAGCAAAAGTTTGAGCGAAGAGTTTAGCTTTGTCAGAGGAAGAAGTGATGGTGATCAGAGTCCACTCTGATGGCACATCAGAGTGGAAAAGGGGAGGGAAAGACGAGGAAGAGAAATTGTTGGAGAGGTTTTTGGCTAGATGCCAGAAAGCTTGGGAAGAGCTAGAGTTGGATAGTTCAGTGCATTTATTATTGATGAAAGAGTGTTTGGCAAGTCGAAGAAGAGATTTGGCTTGATTCCGGGCAGAAACATAGGAAGAATGAGAGTCTTGAGTTTTAAGGCGTCGGTACCGTTTGAATGCTTCCTCCTTATTGCGGACAGCAGTAGAACAGGCGTGAGTAAACCAAGATTTTTTAGCATTAGTCTGAGAGAAAGAGAATGGAATGTATGCTTCCATGCCCGATAGGATTACCTCGGTAATGCGTTCAGCACTCTCCGAAGGTCCCCGGCCATGGAAGCAGAAATCATTCAATGGGAAATCAAAGAAGTACTGCCGGAGAGCCTCCCAGTCGGCAGCGCCGAAGTGCCACAAGCGCCGCCGGCTAGGAAGATCGGGTGGCCGTACTGGAGAGATAGGATAGGTGACAGAGATAAGTTTATGGTCGGAGGAGCCCAAAGGAGAGAAAAGATCAACAGTATAAGAAGAAGGGTTAGAAGTTAGAAACAAGTCAAGAATGTTGGGCCGATCTCCGATGCGATCCGGGATACGGATGGGTTGCTGAACTAACTGCTCTAGGTCATTTAGGATAGAAAAGACGTAGGCTTGTTCACCAGCTGGATCAGTAGTGTGAGAGGAGAGCCATTGGCGGTGGTGAACGTTGAAATCTCCTAAGAAGGAGATTTCTGAGACAGGAGAAATGGATAGAATGTGTTCCACTGTAGAGTTTAAATAGTCAAAGAATTTGAGAAAGTTGGTAGAGTTAGGGGAAAGATAGACAGCACAGAAATATTTAGTAAGAGAATGACAGGAAAGTTTGAGCCATAAAGTTGAGAATTCAGAGGAGTCGAAATCGGGAACTCTAGAGCAAGTGAGTTTGTTGTGCACATATGCACAACATCCGCCTTTGGCTTTGAAACTAGGATAGAGAAAGTAGGAGGATACAGAGAAGGGGCTGCTGGATGTTGCTACAGACAGCTGAGTTTCGGTGAGGAAGAGAAGATCAGGTTTGTAGGAGGAGAGATGGTATTCAACAGTGTGAAAGTTAGAGGAAAGTCCGCGAATGTTGCAGAAATCAATAGAAAGAGTAACAGGCCGAGGTCCAGGTAATTTTGTGGGGTCGTCAGAGGATGGTCGGTCGGGTGTGGGGGCATTTATGGTTCCCCCCCTGGGAACTCCGAGGCTGGGCTATAATTAATAATTTTTAAAAAATTTGGTGTGGAGGAATGAAGTGTGGTGTGCATGTTTAGTGTAGTGAAGTGGAAAGGAAGATAAGGTGTTTGTGAGAGCTAGCTGGATTGCTCTCAGTGTAAATGAGGCACAAAGAAAATCAGTAAGAGAGGCCAAGCAAATGAAACAGGAGTTCCAGCGACTCTTTATCACATGCCTATAACCTCACCTGGGTCTAGCCCTGATCGATTGGTGCCTACAATCTCCCCAAACCTTGAGTATAGCACTGACATCAAGGCGGCATTCAACAAACCAGATGACATTCAACCTCCGTCTTCATACTCCACATGTCTCATCCCTACATGCTGTGGTTTACGGACAAAGGCTTTAGTATGTTGGTGGAAGGTGTGTGGTAGTTGTGTTGGTGGCAGGTGTGTGGTAGTTGTGTTGGTCGCAGGTGTGTGGTATTTGTATTGGTGGCAGGTGTGTGGTAGTTGTGTTGGTGAGAGGTGTGTGTTAGGTGTGTTGGTAGCAGGTGTGTGGCAGTTGTGTTGGTGGCAGGTGTGTGGTAGTTGTGTTGGTGGCAGGTGTGTGGTAGTTGTGTTGGTGACAGGTGTGTGGTAGTTGTGTTGGTGGCAGGTTTGTGGTTTGTTTGGTAGTTGTGTTGGTGGCAGGTGTATGGTTTGTGTGGTAGTTGTGTTGGTGGCAGGTTTGTGGTTTGTTTGGTAGTTGTGTTGGTGGCAGGTGTATGGTTTGTGTGGTAGTTGTGTTGGAGACAGGGTTATGGTTTTTGTGGTAGTTGTGTTGGTGGCAGGTGTATGGTTTGTGTGGTAGTTGTGTTGGTGGCAGGTTTGTGGTTTGTTTGGTAGTTGTGTTGGTGGCAGGTGTATGGTTTGTGTGGTAGTTGTGTTGGTGGCAGGTTTGTGGTTTGTTTGGTAGTTGTGTTGGTGGCAGGTGTATGGTTTGTGTGGTAGTTGTGTTGGAGACAGGGTTATGGTTTGTTTGGTAGTTGTGTTGGTAGCAGGTGTATGGTTTGTGTGGTAGTTGTGTTGGAGACAGGGTTATGGTTTGTTTGGTAGTTGTGTTGGTGGCAGGTGTATGGTTTGTGTGGTAGTTGTGTTGGAGACAGGGTTATGGTTTGTTTGGTAGTTGTGTTGGTGGCAGGTGTATGGTTTGTGTGGTAGTTGTGTTGGAGACAGGTTTGTGGTTTGTTTGGTAGTTGTGTTGGTGGCAGGTGTATGGTTTGTGTGGTAGTTGTGTTGGTGGCAGGTGTGTGGTAGTTGTGTTGGTGGCAGGTGTGTGGTAGTTGTGTTGGTGGCAGGTTTGTGGTTTGTTTGGCAGTTGTGTTGGTGGCAGGTGTATGGTTTGTGTGGTAGTTGTGTTGGAGACAGGGTTATGGTTTGTTTGGTAGTTGTGTTGGTGGAGGTGTATGGTTTGTGTGGTAGTTGTGTTGGAGACAGGGTTATGGTTTGTTTGGTAGTTGTGTTGGTGGAGGTGTATGGTTTGTGTGGTAGTTGTGTTGGAGACAGGGTTATGGTTTGTTTGGTAGTTGTGTTGGTGGCAGGTGTATGGTTTGTGTGGTAGTTGTGTTGGAGACAGGTTTGTGGTTTGTTTGGTAGTTGTGTTGGTGGCAGGTGTATGGTTTGTGTGGTAGTTGTGTTGGTGGCAGGTGTGTGGTAGTTGTGTTGGTGGCAGGTTTGTGGTTTGTTTGGTAGTTGTGTTGGTGGCAGGTGTATGGTTTGTGTGGTAGTTGTGTTGGTGACAGGTGTGTGGTTGTTGTGTTGGTGGCAGGTGTGTGGTAGTTGTGTTGGTGGCATGTTTGTGGTAGTTCTGTTGGTGGCAGGTGTGTGGTTTGTGTGGTAGTTGTAAGAGGCAGTTATTACGATGATTAGAGGAGTTTTGATGGTACTTATTGAAAGGTTTTAAGCCGTAGGGTTTGCAGCATCAACCAAGACTGCTGTCAATAGGAACCTTCACTCTGTAAGCAAGCTTACCAGATGTCACCAGGTTCTTTAACTTATCACGAATATAATATTAAAATGTGAACATTGCTAATACATACTATATCTCTTATGTTATGATTTTAAAACATCATGTATAATTTTGTATTCATTTTTCCTACATTATGGTGTGCAACAGATACAGTATACATCTAATGGATATATATTTTATCAAGCACATTTCTATTGTTCATTGTAGAGTAGAATATTGTATATGGAAGATGTAGATTGATTGTTGATTGATGTGTGTTAATAAAATTGAGATATTTTCATTATTCCATATTTATTATTGAAACTCTAAAATTGTAAGCAATTTTAATGATTATGTGATAATCTAATGTGATATACAAACCCTGAGAGCTAAAATATATCACATATTACACATTAATAACATAGATAATATAAAGTGAACACAAGCGATATAAAAATGTATAAAGCCATCAAGTAAGCGATCTTTTGTAGACTGACTGAGTCTCGACTTACATCACACCCGCCATAGCCAATCACAAGCCGTGCATTTTGTACAGATGCAGTGGCTTCCTAACACCAGGGTATTAAGTCACGATGGTGGTGGTAAGTTTGTATATATATCCTCAACAATAAAATCAAAGCCAGCACTAATGAAAACCACCTAGAACCTAAAATAGCAACAAAGTTATTTACAGAATATGTAAGGAACGAAAAATAAACGATATATTTCTGCAAAACAAAGACAAAACAAAGAAACAAAATAACCAAACAGCTCCCCACTCACCCCACACTCTCAGAAACAGAAACACAATGAAACAAAATTACTCTTAAAATATTACAACATAATGTACTAAACTGGAGCGGTCGAAATCACTCGCTAAGCAACACATGCTCAAGCATAAACCCACATATAATACTAATTAACAGCCATGGCATACCAGAAAATGAATCATTAAAAATAACAGGATACAGAACACACAAGAAAAACAACAACAACAACAGACACGTAGACGGAACAGCCATAGCAATAAAAAACAACATCACACATAAACTCTATGATGATTTCATATCAGACCTACTTGCAGTAGAAATACAAACGGATACAGGCCCAATAATAATAGCTACAGTATACTTACCCCCCAGCAGACCATATCTACCCACACCCGACTTTTATAGACGCTTCAGACACAATATTCCTGTGTACTTAATAGGGGACCTGAATGCAAAACACCAGACTATAAACACTACAACACAAAACATTGTTGGAAGACAATTAGGACGACTCATAGTAGACGGACTAATAAGACACATAGGCCATTACTTCCCGACTTATTACATTCACAACTCAGCCACAACACCCGACATAGCATTAACTAACAACAAAGCCTATCACAACATACACCTAACCCCCGGACCCATCACCACAAGTGACCATATCCCAATAATAGCCACAATATCTACACAACCCATACTTATACCATCCCACCAAGACTAAAATTCCAAGCCGCCAACTGGGATCAATTCAAAACAGATATAGACACACAAATGTCAGAAATAAAGAATCTAACTGAAGGTAACACACAAGACATAGAAACCACACTAGAAAAGTGGTACGACATAATTTTAAACAACACAAGAAAACACATACCCACCACACAACACACAAAAATAGATAACTTAAAATTAAGCCAACAAGCAAAAGAAATTATTGTACAACACAACAGATTAAGACAACATGCAACAACACATGGCTGGGACTATAACCATTACAGACTATATAAACAACTACAACACAGACTCAGAATAATACTAAATGAAGACAACACAGAAGCATGGACAAACAAATTAATAGAAACTTCAAACACATATAAAGACCCAGAAGTATTCTGGAGACAAATCAAGCTGATGCAAGGACAGGACACAAACGAACCCACATACACATTCGACGCACAAGGCAACAAAATACACAGCATACAAGAGCAAGCCAACATACACAAACAACACTGGGAAAATATTCTTAACGATAATGACCCAGACCTACCCAGACACGATCACATAAGAAACTTTTTGCAAGAAAACAGACACAGGTTAACACCTCACCAGAACATAGACATAAACAGACTAAACAATGACACTCCCCTAATAAGGAAAATAACAATAGAAGAAGTACACACACAAATAAAGAAACTAAAGAAAAGAAGCCCAGGAAAAAGCGGAATAAATAAAACAATCATGACAAATCTCCCTGACTCTGCAGTAACTAAATTAACAAACATATTAAATGCCTCACTTTGTACAGGACACTTCCCAAATAAATTTAAAGAAGCCACCATCAGACTGATTCCGAAACCCAATAAAAACCCACACTATCAAAGACCAATATCATTATTAGAAGTGCCAGGAAAGATATATGAAAGAATAATAAACGAAAGATTAAGACTATTCCTAAACACAAAAAACGTATACAACACAACACAATACGGGTTCAGGGAAGGGAGAGGAACAAGGGAGGCACTAGCTCTGACAACAGAAATAATAGCCAAAAACAAAGCCAACAAAGGACAATGCCACATAGTCCTGAGGGATATATCCAAGGCCTTTGATAAGGTATGGCACTCAGGACTAAAATACAAACTACTCAATATAGGCTTACCCCCTCTCACAGAAACACTGTTATGCAATTTCCTGGATAACAGAACAGCACAAATAAAACTAAAGACAGTCTTGAGTAACAACATCACAATAAGCTGCGGTGTCCCACAAGGATCAGTCCTCTCCCCAAGCCTATTCACAATATACACACATGACATACGATCATCACAAACAGGCACAAACATCACATATGCAGACGACATCACACAAATCATTGGTTATGAAGGCCCCTCAAAGGGAATCATAGCCAGAAAAACAGGAAGAGAAGCAGAAGCAATCAATACATATGAAGAAGAATGGAAAATAAAAACCAACATAAACAAATTCACAATACTACAACTAGGAGCAAAAAACAAAACACCTATATATCTTATGTTCTTATGTTCTTATGTTCTTATATGTGAATAACAACAGAATCGAAGATGCACAGAAAGGAAAAATACTCGGGCTACACATAACTACCCAAGGCTATATTCAACACATCACAGAAAGAAAAGGCCTAGCCATAGCAGCTCTGGGCAAACTATTCAGATTCAGAGATATGAACACACAAATAAAAACTCACCTTGTAAAAGCTTACGTAATCCCAATATTAGAATACCCCCCTATTCCCACACACACCATAAGCAAAAACTAAATCACACGCTTACAAAAAATACAAAACAAAGCCCTAAGATTCGCCACAAACCAAAGATACCCCTATACAATGACGACACAACAAATACACGAATACACAAACACACTACCATTAAATGTCCGACTCCATAGACAAGCAACACAAATATGGCACAAACTAGAATTATCACAAGACCCAACTCTAGAGAAAATTAAGGAAAATTATACACAACAACCAAATTTAAGATTCAACAACTGGTTTAAAAGCAGTCTAAATAAAATAAACACAGAAGAAGAACCACAGCCAATGTATTAAAAAAAACAACAACATATATAAAAAAATATCAAATAATAACAATAATGATAATAATTATAATGATAATAATAACAATCACACCTTAGTTCCTTAGCTAGCTACCAAACAGCAAACAAAAATAAAATACACCACTTGCCCCAACACAAAAACATACGTTTCAAACACACAACATAGCAAGGTGGTCTGCCCACCAACTGTTATTCTCCTACTTTCCTTCAAACTTTCCTCCTTTTCTCTTCCCTCTCCCCCCCCCCTCTTCTTTCCCCCCCTTAGACCAACCTAGGGTAAAGAAAAAAAAAAAAAAAAAAAAAAAAAAAAAAAATGTGTATATCAGCCTGGATTGATTGATAGGCTCGAAAACTCAGCCGTCTCAGCACGCTGTCTACTCTCTCGCTTAGTGTTTTTTCTCGTATTTGTTTTTATTTGTTTCTCTGTTCACTTTACAATATTTACGTTAATAGTGTATTTCATGTGACATATTTTATACTACAGTGTTTGGATATCTCTAGAACATCACTCAATTGTTGAAATTGCTCGTTATTTTAGTATTTACAAAATATATATGAAATAATTAAGATATCTTGATTTACTAATCATACTCCTATCCATTAGCCAATCAACAGCCTCTATACAAAACTGATCTGCTTCTTAAGTCCGGCCGTCCTGTTCAGAGAAAAATATGTAACGGAATGAAATGTCAATTTAATCATAAAATCGTTGTTTAATTTAGATACCACTATTATAACTAAGTCAGTAGCACAAAAAAGAAATTAAATTACATACTAATTATTTTTGCAACCTGTATTTACCGTTTCATAATGGATTAATTTCACAACGCAATATTTTTTCCTGCTCTCTTATTTTAATATACAATAAAGTAGTGAGCTAAATTATATGAGATTATTATAATATACATGAAGAATATATATGATTAAAACTGCTTGACATAAGACTATTAACTTCAGGAAAAATCAACAAATATAAACTGACACCCTTCTTAATCTTGTTCGCATTTTATTACGATAATTGGCGAATCTGATGACATCTGGCAAGCTTGTCTACAGATTGTAAGCTCCTATTCCTGCAGTATGAGGACAATTCCAAAGTGGAGCTGATGCAAGCCAGGCAAAGTCAACTGTCAGATAACCCCTAATGGAATTGATTTCCACGGGATATAAATTCATCACAATGCTGGTAATCTAGCTTACAAATCTGCATGATCCAACCCTTGAGTAGAGCACTGACATCAAGGCGGCATTCAACAAACCAGATGACATTCAACCTCCGGCTTCATACTCCACATGTCTCATCCTTACATGCTGTGGTTTATGGACAATGGCTTTAGTATGTTGGTCACCCTATTACTAGTGAATGGCTTCGGGTCATCTTTTCCTCCAACATTCCTGCATTTATTAGAGTCGAGGGATGATGACAGAATGGTGACAGAGACAGGTTAAGTGTAATTGGAAATCTCTAGGCATGACCCATACATTGGCGTTGGATATTTTCCTTTTTCAACTAGTGATGACAAGAATGCGGCAGCTGCATCTGTGACTGGGTAGGCCTACTCAGGAATCCTGTTGTCCATCCCATAATTGGGGCGGCCTTAGAAACGTTGGGATATTCATTAGATGGCAACACCTGTTTGGCTAGGATATTGCATCCAATGGAGTATCCCCGATGTGGTTGAAATAACGGACCATATCCAAGAACAACTGGAATTTGAACAATAGAAAACCATTGCCACAAACAATTGGATCCGTGAACGTGCACCCAATCCTATAAATGGACAATGTCTGCCCTGTGGACGGAGCTGGTGTACATAATTATGTGGACTTTGTTTTGCTCAATGAGACCAGGAGGTCGAGATGAGACATCTGAATGGGGCAATTGTGGTATATAACACACACACACACACACATACATGCTTGGTTATGAGTACATATTTCGATATAAAAACCTGAATGATGTTGTCCATATCAAACTTAACCTAACCTATTCCACCTAACCTAAAACTAACTTAGCCTACTTACATGATTAACACTGTAACATAAAACATATTTGACTAAAATGTTCACATTAACTGTCAGGTATTCTACTGGTACGCATAAACCAACAAATATTATAACATGTGTATCCATGGACTTACTAATGTTTGTACGAACACACACACACACACACACAAACACCATAATCATCACCAATTCACTACAACTCGGCCTCTGTAAGAATCTTGTCTCCTGGTTGGCAGTTTTCTCCACAACCACCAAAAGTCCGTCAGATTCCAAGGTAACACCTCTTCCTTTCAAACACTTACCTGAGTGTCTCTCAAGGTACACGCATGGGCCCACTCTGTTGCTCATACTGATTAGCAATGCCATTCAAGACACTAGACACTGCTGGAAATATGTCGACTACTATACCATAGCCACACTTATCAACAACATCTCTTCAGACTACAACAATTGTCAATCAACTCTTGATACCTTACTGACCTGGACCTGAGATAATCACATCACTACAAATAAAAATACAACGATAGTCATGCATTTCAACCTTGCCTCAAAACCTATCCCCCCATCTACACTTAAGCTTTGGCACCATTCCCTTCAGGTGGTCCACTCTATTAAATTATTGGGCATCCTCATTCATGACAAGCCACAATGGGATCCACTAGTAATTTATTGTCACTTCATCATTCAGACTACATATGCTACATACACTAAAGAAACTAGGATTACCCACCAATGACATGCTACACTTATACAATACATTCATCCTACATAAACTCTGCTGCGCCTCGCCTGTTTGGTCTTCCTTACTTAATTTAACACAGAAAGGTAAACTGGAAAAAATCCAAAAGAGAGCACTGAGGATAATCCTAGGACAAAACTACACACACTATCAGGACGTAATCAATACTAAACCTCTCCACCGTATCAGACCTCCACAAACAGCAACTCCAGCAATTTGGCACACAACTGCTGAACAACCCAAGACATCGACACTTTCTACCCGCCGAAACACCTCCCCCACAACGAGTTATCCGCCACCACAACCAACTCGTCCCTATCAGAGCTCACCGGACAGACCGCTACAAGAACAGCGCCATTCCTACAACTGTTAATTTTATAAATTCATAATAATTTAATGTACACTTTATATGCACCTACCCGTGTTTGATTATATGTGTGACTATAAATATATATATATATATATATATATATATATATATATATATATATATATATATATATGTACACGTATCAGCATGTATGTGGGGTGTATATATAAATATGTATTCTGTGTTTGTATATGGTACTTATGTTCATATTAAGAGTACAATGTATGTGATATATCCTATAACTTGACTGTTTTTATCTTTGTTTGTATGTATATTTTCAGTTCCCTGACTGCATCTCTCAATAAACCGTTACTTATTATTATTATTATCATTATTATTATTATTAGTTTATTATTATTACACACACACACACACACACACACACATTACACTTTAGAGTGGTATTCAATGAAGGAGCTGTCAGAAAGGAAATACGCTGAGGTTTTAATTAAAGATAGTACGTTGGAATATTAGTTTGAAATGAAAAATAGAATCCCGTCGTTTGACGGTAATGAGAAACGTTGATCAAACAAATGTTGCATTTGCAATTAGTGAAACGGCAGAGAAAATATCATATACCAAACATATATTTTTTTTTTTGGCAAACACGCTAAGCCTATTTTGGGAGAACTATATGCTGTACAAAGAGATACAACAAGGGATGAGGAATTAAAGGGGGAAGGGAGTTTCTGGACCCCCTTTTTCTTCATATTTAGCCCCATTAGTTTTGAAATCTTAAGAGTTCGCCCCATAAGGTTAGCGCTTTTAAGACCGTTGTCCCCATTGTGTTGTCATTTGTAAGACCTTTCATGTCATTTAGGTGTCGATTTTTATCTGGAGAGTGATAGCGAGCCTGCAATTTCGGAAGAATACTAACGAAAAATGTACAGATTTATCTCGAGAGTGGCTTTTGGAGGTATTCTTCAAGCTTGATGAAGGTCTTTGGTAGCAAACTGAAAACAAATCGACACCTAAATGGCACACAAGGTGTTACCAATCACAACACAATTGGATGAAAGTTCCGATAATCATCAAACTAATGGGGCGAACGTCTTAAAATCTCAGAACTAGTGGGGCTTAACACGAGGGAGAATGGGGTTAAAACAAGCTAAATACCTCCCCTTAACCTATTCAGTAAAGGTTCATTTTTCTTCAAGCAACTCCTCTTTTTCTCAGAGAACCTTCCATTACCAGTCGGCTACATTATTTATTAGCAATGTAAGATTTAGCACTGGGGAGGCTTCAAATGAATCACCTCCATGACAACAGATACTAGAGGCAATTCGTTCGTAGTCACCTCTTCTGGGATGAGGCGTCTGGCAATGGATAGATAGAATAACACTGGACAGTCATAACATTTGGTTTTCGCAATTTCACTACTGTCATGGCCTCGAAATTGCAAAAGTTAAATTGGTAAGGGAAAGGGACATTTCCTTACATAATGGGATAGTAAAACCCAAAACGACTTGATAGCGAGCAGGGATTGCACGCATTAGTTTTGTTTTTGCCTGCCCCAATTTGCAAGTTGTTGTTCAGTTCCCAGCCAAAATAGAAACGTACCCTTTTGAGTGTGTACTGAACCGAAAAACTAAGTTATTAATTTGTTTTATCTCAAATGCTTTAGAGCTGCACCTTAAAGGGTGAAATATTTAAATAGTGGTATACTTAATATGGCTCACAACTTTACATATGATAATGCAGGTCACACTAATATAACAAGAATTTGCGGAGCTGACAAGTTCAAGATAAACGTTCACGAAAAACTGTACATTAAAGCCCCTTTCCCACTTGTACGAATTGACACAATTTTCCGTCGCCGACTGTGTGACGCATGTCCAGTGTGAGCATGCTGTACAGAACGCCTAGTCATGCCCCACTCTCGCTAGGATCGTCAGGGCAGGAACTTTGGCTGTAGTCTATGTAGAGTTTCCTAACTTAGTTCATGTGAGCCGTTGTACTATAAGTAATATGAATATGTATTTTGTTTTCATCTGAGTCAACGAGTTCTATTTTATATCATTAGTTATAAGTATTGTGTGTAAAACTTATTTGTAATGATGGGAGAAGCAGCAGCCACAGTTGGGGGGTCAGTGGGTGCGCCATGCGGGAGGTGGGCCTAACTCACTAGCACTCCCCCCTCCCCCCTCCCCTCAGTGCTAGGGGAGCCTTTGTCTATCCCAGAGGAGAGAGAGAAATTACGTAATGGTTGTCAGTGGGCGGTCCTTAGTAGTTCACGTTGGGCTCACTAGAGGGTCGGGTATAAAAAGGGAAGTCTAGCCATTTTTTCATCAGAACTCATTAGGCAGAGCGACTTCTCATTTCCCTTGCTAACTATATATATTCTGACTGATGTGAACTTTCTCTACTACCTTACATTCTTATCTCCTCTTTTCCCTACCCTTTTTAACTTCCATGGTCCCGTTGGAGCAGAGCTAGTCAGCCAACGTATTATCGCTTGAGTTCTCACGAGATACATGCCTATTAGATAGCCTATTTTGGAAGGGTTAACTTAGAATAGGATTGATTTATGTTTGTTGCACTTGTATATGCATTTCCCTGTGTGTTATTATTAGTATTCCTGTTTTCTGCTAGTCTAGGTAATGCTAGACTGGGGTAAGGCTTTTCTGTGTTACGAGTTGTTGTTTGATGCAGTGGTTAAGCGATAAACCTGCATACTCGTTTCGGTTCAGTGAAGCCTAGGTTGTCTTCGCGGCTGACTGTGTTGAGTTAATAATTTACAGTGCGTGAGGGCAAGAGCCTAACCACCCTGTATTTTATTAACAGTTTGTTTTTACTTTGTCAAGGAGCCGGGAGAAAACCAGATACAAGGGATCTGGATTTCTGAAAGTGCACTTGTTAGTGTTAACGTAATACTTTAAACAGTTGTGAGGAATTCGCTAGGCTACGAGCCGTTTTTGCTCAGTCACTGCTACCTTTTGCCCACAGTACCCCAGCTAGACTTTACTCGATTAGTAGATACAGAATAGTATTGAAGCTTTCCTTATGTATGATATTGTTTATGCACTATTGATTTCATGTGTTGCACGCTTGGCTACTTTAGTGATTAGTGGCCCACGAGCACAATCCGAGTAGGCTATTGCCGTTGCATTTGCGGAGTACTTCTTTTTAATGTTTGCCATTTACTATTGCATATTCTTTTAATTATTCTTATGCCAATTTAAACCTTTAATAGTATTTAATTGCCAGTGTTTTGCTTATTGAATTGCTGTTCAAAATCCGATACGTACTTCTTACGAGCATCCGAGAAGCATCTAACTTTTTCAGAAGATTCCTTGCTCGATGCTTAAAGGACTATTAATTAACGTAACGTAATAGTGCCGATCCGAAGTAGAGGGTGGAGGACTTCTTAAGTTCTTAGTCAAGGGTGGATTACTTCGGCTTCGGCCAACACTATTCTTTGGTGTTGTTGTTTCTTACTTCATTGTTTGATTGTTGACCAGACTAGATAATTCCTGTCTCTTTATTAGTCTGTTGTTGAACACTAGTACCGAGTTCTTGTATACCCCGTTATAGCAGATTGAACTCTGGAGGGTATTGGTGTTTTTTGTTCGGCTGGCAATACTCAGGGGTTGGGATCGTGTGTTTCCGTTGTGGCAGCGAGCCGTATTCGAGTCCTGATTGAGAGCCCTTGTGTACCCGAGTGCCAGGTCGTAACAACTGCTTATCGTATGACTTTCGCAATGAATTGGAATGATTTTGACGATTTTGACCTTTACAATAAGAATGTTGCCAACACTCGGCAACATAGTTGGCGACTCGGCAACATCGTCGGCAACATAAGCGATTGCTCTCCGATGACTCAGCGAGAACATATGACAACTGTCAAATTTGAATTTCATGCAGCCGTTACTGAACAAATTCATGCGATGAATGAACAACTCCTCGGCAAATATTTGCCAACACAGTTGCCGACATGCTAGCAATGTGTCCGAAAGTGAACGAATGTAATGCGAGACTTCTTAATTGCACTCAGGTAAATAAGTCCCCTCAACCCCCCCCCCCCCCCCCTCCTTAACCTTGTTTGCTGATATATAAACAGCATAAATGAGTCCCACACGCCATTCACACCTCACCCTTCGGACGTACTTGTCAAGTCTCAGTCATGTCTATGCAGGAAAAACGTGATATAGATTTACTATGGCTGCAGTTTGATCTAATAAATCAGCGGCTGTGTATGTTAGCTGTTTTATATGATCAGCAAGTCAAGGAGGTGGAAATTGAGAAGAAAAGAAAGGAAATTGAGAAGAAAAGGACGAAGCGGAGACAGCGGTCGGTGTGGACGAAGCCATGGCTTCTACGGCGAAAGAAATGTGAGTGTTATGAGAACCTAATGAAAGAAATGGAAGCACAGGACCCAGCAGATTTTCGCCCATTTCTTTGTCAATATTAAGACCTTCCGTGCTGACAACACAACCACTACACATGCTTGCATATCCTTACACACACATACTATGAAAAATACACACAGAAACAAAGGACACGCATTACTATCTCCCTTATTTATCAGCTCATATATTTGTTGTTTGATATCTATGGAATCTGTGAACCAATTCAGATTTGATGAACTAAATATAATGATTATTCCACTAACACATAATGAGCAAAATTACACAAGTCAATTAAAATATGTTAAACATTTTTCCCCCTGATTATTAAATATTTCAGCGAACTCACTGAGAAGTGCAAGCGATGGATATGTTCGAAAATATATGACACCACACCGACTTAATTTTCGGAAACGATAAGTTGTCACCACCTTAAGTTCAGCTTACACAGAAGATAAGGTAAAAATCTATGTTGTACTCTATTGTCATAATAATTATTATTGTAATGGCACAATATTTTTTTTTTTCAATTCCATGGCATTATAAACTAAACAGTGATAGCAAAAACTATTATTATTTGTTTATTTCTGTCCATTAGATACATTAGGTAGATAGGAAGGAAGAGGGAAGGATTCATTAGGTCCAGGTAAGCAATAAAGTATGCGATAATATATGAAATTATCAGCACTTTTTCAGGCTTTTTCTTTTCTTACAATATATTTATTCTATACAATTGTACTATTTACCTATTTATTTCCTGGGCGAAAAAAGGCTATATATATTCTATCTATCTATCTATTTACTCAGGCCCAATCACCACTTTTCCTATTGTATTTTATTTTATTTTATTTTATTTATTTATTTATTTATTTATTTATTTATTTATTTTATTTTATTTTTTTATTTTTTTATTTTGTTTTGTGGGGGCGACTCAAGACAGAGCAAGAATAGGGACAACACAAAACACAACAGAAAACAATGAACACAAAAACAAAAAACAAATTCACACACATCTAGGTCATCCAGGACCCTTCATATAAATCGTCTCCCTGGGCCAGGCGCCTGATGGACTATTATCTAGTCCAACTTGCGCCCGACCCCTTCCCCCAAATATATATATATATATATATATATTTATTTATTTATTAGTGGCCCCTCCATCATTGACGATATGCCTTATAGAGTAATGGCACTCTTTGAACTCCAAAGTCAGCTGTTCAAAACACCCGCCCCAGAGCATAGAGACCAATCATCGTAAACGTACGCTTATAAAAACTTAGGGACTCGTCCTTATAATGCGGATGCCACTACGAAAAAACAAATTAAAAAATAAAAATAAAAGAAAAAAGTGTAGAACTCTTATCTGTTCTACGCTTCCCGTAGTTCAGATGTTTTTCCTAGCGTGGGTTTCATTGAGACGCTGCGCATGATCTCCCTTTTTCTCCATGGGGTCACGCCGATCAGACGTGTGGTTTCCGACTTCTCTTCATTCGTCACTCTTCCGTCCGGATAGTGTGTCTTTTGCTCATTTGTACTAATCTGAGATGTGCTAGAGTAGGGTTAGATTAGTTAGGTCGGGAATGCTGATTGGCGTGACCCCCAGGAGTTTTGTTTTAGGGTGCTTTGTGTGGTGGCATCCCTTGCTTGTGATAAGGCGGGGACGCCATTTTGGTGTGTTTTGTTTTCTCTCTAGTTTATAAGCCTTAACTAGCATAGGTTAGAGGCTTTTATTTATTGAAGGGCAGCGCTTTTCAGCCACCTCTTTAGTGGGTTAAGCGTTTGTTGTATTCTTTGGCAGGACCTTTAGTATAGAACTGCTTTACTTAGTAAAAGGTATTGCTTTTTGTTTCTGCGTCGTCCCTACATTCCTGTGGTCTAGTTGGATGGAGGACGCTGGATCATCCTAGAGGTAAGAGTAACTCGTCGGATTCGTCATTCTACTGCTTGCCCTAGGTCACGTGGCCAGCCTCTCAGTAGGATGTGTTTATGGCTAGGTTATGTCATTTTAAGATTGATTATTACATTTTATGTATGCCATAAACTTTGTTGCCCTCAATTTCTAGATAATGATATCGTACTTGTTTTTTAGTGTGTTTTGCTTGTCCAGACTAATGTGTTAGTGTTCTTCTATCTATGTCAAAGACTTGATAGCTAGAATCTAAGGTTTTGGATCAGGTTGCGGCAGGGAATTGTCTCGTGAATGCGTTTCTTCCTCGCCGTGGTGCCTCACTGGTGGCGTTCTGGTGTTGCGCCGGATCCAATAAACCTGTTCATTGTCTTGAACTTGAACAAACTTCTGGCGCAAGAGGAAGGCTTCCAAGGGATGTTTTGGCTCAGCTGGAACGACTCACCTATCCTAATTTTATCTCCCATCGCAGTGAGAAAATCACCTTACTCTTCCATCACGGTGAGAGGGTCAATTACTAACCACTCTTCCATCATGGCGAGAGGCTCACTTACTAGAAAGCGCTTTCCAGTCAGTACTAAGGTATAGGTCAATGATGGTCACTATCATGGAACATATTGCATTCTGTTCGACTGATTCGTGCGCCAACCTTTCAGTGACTGGACATAAACTATGTGTCAAGTGTGTTCCGTGTTTGGACAGATCACTGGGACAGTGGGTAATGAAAAGGTCCTCTTTGTGTATGCGCTTTCAAAATGGTTTCATTAACCATAAAGAAGAAGGGTGTTGTACTGTGTTAGCTGCCATCAAACTTTGTTTTACTTAGTATTGCAACGACGTGGCTCATAAAGCTCTGCAGTGTGATGATAAGCCGCTTTGGGACTTGTTAGTTAAGCCCACTTTTGCGAGCCCTACTCCTAAGTTTTCTACATCTTCTCGTTCTTGTGCGGGAACAATTAAGAAAAGACAGTCTAAAGTAGTGTCGAAGCCAGTGATTAGCTCCGATGACTCTACTGACGAAGAAGCCACACAATATAGCCCCCTCCGCTGCACGACGAAACGGTCAAAGCCTGATTCGTCAATTCCATCTACGCAGTCACGTCGACACTCACGTTCGAGGTCACCGCTGCGCAAATCCCACTCTTCTCCGCCCATCAAGCAGGCGGCAAAGAAGAAGTGGACGGGGACGCCGGAGGATGTGACACGTTCCGACTCCAGTGCTTCCTGGTCTCATTCCCGTAAGGTGGCTGCTGTCTAGCACGTCTCATTCGCCGGCACCAGAACCTGCGAGGCTGTCACTGGCTGGGCCGAAAGTCCAATCCGGCCAGTCGGGGACAGTCCGTAGGGGTACGGTGACTCCGCCGCCGAGGGAACTACCCAGTGGAATCATCAGCCATCCTGTTGTAGGTCACGTCTCACCGTCAGTGCGGTCGCGGCCATACACCATTCCCCGTCGCCACACTCCTCAGCGACGTATGCCGGTCCAGGTGTTAGCTACTGAATATAGGGGTTATCCTAGTGAGCTGAGTGGAGCCTCTATTGAATCATCCCCTATCCCAAATTTAGACTGGTCTCAGTGGTAGAGGGGTGAGAAATGTCCACCACCGCTATCTCCTGCGAGACGTAGAAGTCGGCTGAGGGGATCGGGGGCGGGGGCCTGGTATCCTTCTCCTCTTAAATAAATCTACCAAAAAAACGAGACAGAGATAGGGGCGAAGGAACGCGTTCGTGGTCCCGGACCCTAAGAATAGGAGCTTTAAATGTGCATGGATGTAGTAAGAATGAGAAGCGAGAGGACATAGGAAGATTATTTGAAAGAAGGAAGTATGATATGCTTGCATTGATGGAAAACAAAGATAAAAGGAGAGGGAGAAGTGGATTTTGGAAACGTGATAGGTAGACAGTCTGGAGTAGATGAGGGAGTCTGGGGGAAAGAGAGAGTGGCTATTATTGTGAAGGAGGAGTTGAAAGAGTTTATACAAGAGTGGAAAGAGGTGTCATCAAGGCTAATGTGGGTGCGAATGTGGTTTAAGGGAGAAAGGTGGGTTTTGTAAGTGCTTATGGACCAGGAAGTGAAAGGGAGTTAGAGGAGGTGGGGGGGTTTTGGGATGATTTGAGAGATTTTCTGAAAGGGTTTGATGAAAATGAAAATGTTATAGTTTTAGGGAATCTAAATGCTAGAGTAGGAAATGAGCCTGTTGAGGAAGTCATCAGTAGTTTTGGTGTGGATGGTGTAAACGTGAGTGGAGAAAAATGTATGTGGAGAGTGCAAAATGAGTGTAGGTAATACGTTCTTCAAAAAAAGGCGTATACAAAAGTACACATGGCATAGACTTGTGGATGGAAATATTGTAGAGAGGGCATTGATGAATTATGTGCTGGTGACAAGGGAAAGATTGTGTAGACTGCTTGATGTGAATGTGCTGAGAGGTGAGGCGGTGAGAGTATGTCGGATTATTACCTGGTGGAGGCAAAGCTAAGAGTTAGGAGTTACAGGAGAATGAGAGACAAGCATGAAGTAAGAGAGGTAATAAAAGTTAGTGAGTTAGAGATAAGTACAAAGAGAGGGAGTACAAGGAAAGAATAAATGAAAATTGGATGGAAGTGAAAGAGATGGAAGAAAGAGAAGTAGAGGTTGAATGGCAACAGTTTAAGGAAGGAGTGAAAGCAAGTGCAGAGGTATCAGGAAGGGAAGCGAGTGGTGGAATGATATGGTGAGAAAGGCAGTTAAACAGAAGAAACAGTGCTTTGAGATGGTTTTACAGGATGGTAGTGTTGAGGTATGGGAGAGGTACTGTACAAGGAGAAAAGGAGAGAGGCAAAACGGAAAATTAGAGAAGCGAAACAAGATGCAAACGAAAGGTGGGGTCAAAGGTTGAGTGAGCATTTTGAAGAACGAAAGAAGATGTTCTGGAAGGAGGTAAATAGAGTAAGGAAAGGAGGACAAAAGAGGGAAGAGTCAGTGAAAGATGCAAATGGAGAATTACTAGTGGAAGGAGTTGAAGTGAGGAAAAGATATGCTGAGTATTCTGAATCTTTGCTAAATACAAGAGATGGAAGAGAAGCAGTGATTGAAGCAGTGGTTGATGGAGATAGGTTACCCAGGCCACACAGCTGGCAGGGAATGAATGAAAGGATTGGGGGAAATTAAGTGAAAGAAGCAGTGAAACAAATGAGAGCGGGAAAAGCATAAGGTTTGGATGGTATTACTGTGGTGTGTATAAAGAAGGGTGGATATGTGATAATAGATTGGTTGGTGAGACTCTTCAATGTGCTTTGTTGTGTCAATGGTACCAATAGACTGGTGGAGTGCATGTATAGTGCTGTTGTACAAAGGGAAGGGAGATATGTAGGAGTGTTCAAGTTATAGAGGTATTAGTTTATTATCAGTGGTTGGAAAGCTGTATGGCAGGGTGTTGATAGAGAGGATAATATAGTGTACGGAAGTTGCAATAGGAGACGAACAGTGCAGTTTTAGGAGGGGAAGAGGGTGCGTGGATCAGATGTTTGCAGTAAGACAGTAATGTGAGAAGTATTTAGAGAAGCGTAAGGAGATATTTTGGGCTTTTATGGATTTGGAAAAAGGGTATGATCATGTGGATGGTAAAGCAATGAGGAAGGTGTTAAGGATTTATGAAATTGGAGGAAATTTTGTTAAAAACAGTTAAAAAAAAATATGAAGGAAGCAGAGCGTGTGTTAGAGTAGGAAATAGTGAGTTGAGTGAATGGTTTGTGGTAAATGTAGGTTTGCAACAGGGTTGTGTAATATCACCATGGCTGTTCAATATATGTATGGATGGTTTGGTGAGGGAGGTGAAAATGAGAACTATGGGAAGAGGATTGGGTTTAGTAGGAAAGAATGGTAGAGAATGGGAGTTGAATCAGTTGCTGTACGCTGATGACACAGCGTTGGTTGTGGATTCTGAGGAGAAACTGCAGCGAGTAGTCAAAGAGTTTGGTGTGGTTTGTGGGATGAGGAAACTGAAGGTGAACGTCAATAAAAGTAAGGTAATGGTGTGTAATAGGGGTGATCGTAGGGTGAATCTAGATGTGAGGCTGGATGGGGAAATATTGGAACAAGTAGAGTGTTTTAAATATCTAGGAGGAATGATAAGCAGGATTGGAGGTATGGAAATGGAGGTAAAACAGAGAGTGTGTGAAGGAAGGAAGGTTTTTGGAGTAATGGGAATTATGTGGAAAGTGAGAAATCTCGGAATGAAAGTAAAAAGTGCAATGTATTAAGGAATTGTTGTGTTAACAGTGATGTATGGGGCTGAGACATGGGCACTGAAGGAAAAGGAGAGAAGAAAGCTGGATGTGATGGAGATGAGCTGCTTGAGGAGTATGTTTGGAGTTTCTCGTAGAGACAGATTGAGGAATGAAGAGATACGTAGGCGAGTGGGGCAATAGGAACATTTGTCAGCCAGAGTGGACAGAAGGGCACAGAGCTGGTATGGTCATGTTGAACGAATGGAAGATGTGTTGCAAAGAGAATATGTGAGTCAGATACAAGGGGAGATAAAGGGGCAGGAAGACCCCCTTGAGATGGAGAGACTGTGTAAGACAAGCTTTGGATGGTAGAGGAATGACTAAAGATCATGCAAGGGGAGTGGTAATAAACAGGAATGAATGGAGAATGTTTGTGAATAGATGAGTGAACACGTGGGCATTTGGGGGAAGCAGTGGGGCGCAAGTTGGACTAGATAATAGTCCATCATGCGCTTGGCCCGAGGAGTTTATATTAAGGGTGCGCCTGGAAGTGTGGTGGTAGGACTTCGCTGCATGTCTGCCTGCTGAGCTCGGAACCTCTCCAGGTGGTCGGGGGCCGGGGAAGTGCTGGAGGGACCTTGGTGATCCTGGTCTCTGGGTCTTCTCCTGGATGACCTAGATGTGTGTGAATTTGTATTTTGTTTTTGTGTGTTCATTGCTTTCTGTTATGTGGTCCCTATTCGGGCTCTGTCTTGAGTTGCCCCCCCCCCCCCCCCCACCCCCACCCCCACCCAAAAATAAATAAAATAAAAACACAAAATAAAATAAAAAAGAAAAAGATAAATGGGAATTGGACCTGGTTATATACAATACATACATACATATATACATACATTACATACAAATATACTCAGTTTGAACATGAAGTTCTTGAACCAGCTGTCCGGTCTGAGGAGGTTCATTTCCACTCAGCGCGGTCGCCGAAAATGATGGAGTTTCAGTATGAAAAGGATGACGAGTCAGAGCACCTAGAATCGGGGCAACAGGTTGCTTCAGGGGTCATTCCGACATGGACGCTCAGTCTATGTCGACGGACCACAATAGGGAATTTGTGACTATGGAAGATTTACAAGCTTTTATGGATGTTGTATTGAGTAGATTGGAAAAGGACAAGTCTGTGCCAGTCTCCCCTGCTCCACCGCCGGTCATGAGGCCTTTGGGTTCACTTCAAGTTATCCCTCAACAAATAACTACTCCCTCCATTGTCACTATTTGTACTGGCAATGTTACTCCGACCCTAGTTACGTCTAAAATTAGATTGTTGGCTGATATAATTCCTCCTCCACTTGACAAGACTCCCCTTAAAAAAGGTCCTATGCCCTTGCTTTATGGTCCAGATCAATCCTGGACTCTTCTTGCTCCTTTGAACCCGCAGGCCGTGCAACCGACGGTGTCAGGTGAGACTCCTGTCCCTGAACACTGGTGCGCGGAACTTAGTGATTTTAAAAATTTACGAGCAAAGAGCATAATATCATATGAGGTTTTAGACGTGGTGGTGAAAGCTATTCCCAATGCCTTTACGCCGGACTAATTTGTGTATGCTCCGTCACCTGCTCTGCCACCGGCCTCATCTGTTCACCTGTATTCCGACTGGTCCAAGCTTGACGGTTTCAATGAAATTAAGTCTTTCTTTAGCTTTAACACCAGAGTTAGATACTCAACCCATTCGGGACCAGTCAGGTAATCCACTCCTACAGATTGGGACGGTCGGCTTAGGTCCGTGGCATGACTGGGAGTCGGAGGCCCAGAACTTTGCTAGCACCATTACGATTAAGTCTACCCACCAAATTCCTCAGGAAAATTATTTTTGGTTCTCTGTACCGGTGGTTCATGCGGGGGGTGTTTCCAAAACCGTTTTAGACTTTTTCAGTGCCCTTAAACTTTCTTTGTGTGACTTGGTGGACCCTATCTCTAGCCCTACATCTACTCAGATAGATAAGGACTTTAAATTGCGGCAGAAAGCTTGGCGCCTGTTGTCCCAGTTCCTCGTCAGTCGTCAGTTGGCTGAGTCGCTAGTACGCACGACTGAGGCGGTAACTGATCCCCAGGCGACCAAGGCCCTCTCTCTAACCCGGTGGCTTATGCTGCAAAATGCTTGTTGATATCCGGGTGGCTTTATTGTAAGCTGTTCTGGCGCGCCAAGATCTCAGGGTATTCTTAGTTAAGAAGCTGCCAGAAGAGATTGGTCGTAGGCTCATTCTGTCCACTACCTTGGTTTCTCAGGAAACGTGGTGGTCAGTATGTAACTTGTTAGACTCTACCAGAATGACTGCCTCTACCCCCAGGAAGGAGTCTACTCCTAAAGCAAAATTTAGTCAGAGTCACCATAGTGGTCCCAAATTTGTTCAGTCATTCAAGGCTCCGTCCAAACCTGGCAGCACTGGCTCGGCACAAGGCAAACGTCAGAGTAAGGGACCGGGGAAGTGGTATAAAGGGCATTCAAAGGGGAAGTCAGGTCAGGAATCGTGGCTACCTCCCTCTATCCAGTCTTCACAAACTACCACACCACAGTAAAAAAACTGAGGGATCACTCAGCTCTCTCACTCCCAGGGCCCGTGACGGGCGCGTTGGACACAAGTGTTGATCTGCCGGACATGTCCAATTGCGTGACTGGGGAATTCCGGACGAGCTACCTCGGCAAACCTGGGCCAGGACAGTGGTGTGCAAGGGCATAACTTGGCAGTGGCTCCGGCAGCCTCGTTTAAGTCTACCTTCAGAAATAAACAATGTTTCATTAGAGGTGGAGCCACTTGTCAAGGAAATGATCACCAAACATATCATTGTCCCAGTCAGTCCAACTTACCCAGTTTACACGTCCAGATTATTCCTAGTGCCGAAAACTGACGGCGTTCAGATGAGGCATTTCGTAGACTTGACCCAACTGAATTGCTACATTCACAAGTTCACAACCCATCGTTCAGGATGCTCACTGAAAATCAGAACTGGTTAAAACTTCCGCCACAAGGTTGGATGTGTTCTTTAGACCTGACAGAAGCCTATTGGCATGTCCCAGTAAACAGACAGTTCCAAAAATTCATCGCTCTGACGATCAGACATCATACTTTTGTTTTTCAAAGAATGCCTTTCGGTCTGAACCTGGCACCTCGGTTATTTACCAAATTAGTCCGGCAGGCCCTGTTACCACTACTAAGGCAAGGGATCACGATCATATGGTACTTAGACGAGTTCTCCAACATGTCAAACCAGTATTATATCGTGCAAAATCCCTCAGGTTCAAGGTCAACTTGGCAAAGTCGCAGTCGCACCTTGTCCCGACGAGGGTAATCCAGTGGGTGGGTCTGCTGTGGGACACAGCACACTTAACCATCAGTCAGAGCATGGACAATCGCAGCAGGTTTTGAAGGAAACTGTTCCGGTTTCTTCACAGTCTGACCACCACAAGGAAAGGTTGGGAGTCCCTAGTAGGTGTTACAAGGACGTTTGGTAGTCAATGTTTTCAAGGGCTTAACTCCAAGTAAGGAAGACTGAATGTGTCTTTCCTTATGAGTTATATATTGGTTTAATGTAATTTAGGGTTGATTGAAGTAGTAGGGTGAATCTCTGCTTCCGGCTCTGCTCGTTGATTGATAAATAAAAAAGATAGATAATCGCCGCCACCATTCCTCTTATACCTTATAAATGTAATATAGGTAAAGGGAAAATTAAAGCTCTGTGAATCCAAAACCACGTTCATTTATTCAAACAAAGTAATTTAAATAGTACAATGAGAATTCCCCTAAGTTGTGAGGAATCTCCTAGGGCCTGTTGACTTGCCCATAGTTCGTGTCTAAGTCTCGTCAAAATCTTCTCCATACCTCTTATCTTCACTACACACCTCAGGCACACCCCAGGCACATGATCTTAACTTCCGATTCACGTGCACAGAGCCAGGGTGACAACCCAAAAGTGCCAGTGAGCTTAACCCTTCCTACCCGGGCTGCCTTAGGTAATGACAGCACGAAAGAAGGGCCAATACCCGGTATGCCTTATCTAAGGCATGAGCTTAATAGCCTAATTAAGCTTGGTCCGAACGCCGTGCGTACGACGTATGTCAACAAATCCAAGCGTTCGTCACCGCACCTCCGAAAACAAGAAGGAGAAGACTCCTCAATGTTATTGTTATGACGTCAAGACGAAATTAGTGTCTGAAAAGCCCCCATATTGGCAACATCTCTGCAATATTGGCTCCACTGAAATCGTCATCACAACTGAACCAGTTGACTTACAGAGCTCTACTCAATGCCAAAATACAGATTGAAAACCGCACTACGATTATAGATGAGTGGGAAAGTTCTAGCAGTGAAAATAAACATAAATACGGTAGCCTAGGCCTAGACGTTTTTCGGCCATATCGCCCGGGTAGGGGCGACCGTCATTGGCTGAGACAGCCCGGGTAGGAAGGGTTAAAGGGCGTGAGAAAGGATTCCGAGTCTTGAAAATTAGAAGGAGGAAGTTACAAAGAGTTACAATGAATACAATGGATGTACAGTCACCCACATGAATATGCTGTACATTGTAAGTAACTTCACCTTAAAATTATACGAGAGTTGAATATAATAAATCCTATAATAAGTACTGAATCAAACATGTAATATAGGCTCTCTCAACTGGATTCAACTAACGGTACCGGTGGGCCGGTTGAAAGTAAAGAGGTTAATCTTGGAGGGAAACAGAAATTTTCCACTTTTGCCAGCAGACAAGTCATGGCATATCCCGAAATTAATCCACAACTTACTGGCGGTCTGGGCGAGGCCAGAAACATTATACTCAATTATGACATGGACATCTCCACCTACGGTATGGGTAGACACAGATGCTTCAGGTACTCTGGGATGGGGTTACCAGTCAAACTTCGGACACCAACGTCAGAATCTTTGGTCCTGGTTCAAGGAGTCTCATATCAATTCGAAAGAGTTGTTAGTCCCTTTATTTTTCCTTCAGGCACATGGTTCGACTCTAGTGGGAAAATCAGTAGCCTTCAGAATGGACAATCTGAATGCAGTCACATGCATTCAGAAGCAAGATTCAACGAGGTCTTTGAGTGTTACTAGAGTTGTCGGAAAGGATATTTTGGTTGGCGGAAAAGATAAACATTTATCTTCACGTATCATATCTGCCAGGCGTGGCGAACGTATGGGCAGGTGCTCTGTCACGGAGGCAGAGCACACAAGTAGAATGGGCTCTGAAGCAAACCGTCATTCGACGGATGATTGCAGAGCCTGACCGTCCACTAGTGGATTTATTTGTGTCCGAGGAGAACCACAGACTCCCACTCTTCCTGACTCGCTGTAAACCCCGGCGGGAGGACCAGATGCTTTGCTGGAGGACTGGAACAAATGGAACTCAATTTATCTGTTTCCACCACCTGACGCTTCACTCATGTGTCAAGTAGTTCACAAACTACGGTATTATCCGGGCTTAGTCTCGATGATCGCTCCCCTTAGGCTGGCTCAGGTGTGGTATGCGCAATTGAAGACGTGGTATGAGAACCCGGTGTCACTACCGATCTCATATTCCACTTGGAGACAATTGGAAACCTCAAGACCTCGCTAACCTTTGCCTTGTGCATATTCAGAAGGCCAAGTGGTTTGCACACTATGGGGAGAGCGTTACCAATAAATTGATCAATCAATATATCTAGCTCTACTAGACGTCAGTACCAATCTCACTGGAGAGCTTTTACTACTTGGGTCGTTGAGACTGACAAGACCGTGGCCTCGGTTTTTCTTAACTTTCAAATACCTAGATTACCTGTTTGAACATATGGTCTTATCTATTGACATGCTCAAGAATCACATGACTACAATTAGAATTCCCTTTTATGACTTAACGGGGCTTTCAGTACCACAGGCGGAGGAGAAGGCATATCATGCGTGCATGTTCAGGCTTTGACCAACAACACGCCAGCTCTTGCCTACCTGGTCACTCGACAAAGCTTTATCTTAACTTTATTCTCAAGAATTTAGTCACAATCCTACTTTTGATTCAATTTTAGAGAAGGCTGTGTTCCAGATGGCTTTGGCTACAGGTAACCAGGTATCTGAGCTGGTGGCAATGAACAACGAACCAAATTGTTCGCATGGCACAATGCTAGTGTTCAGATTGTGCCGTCGCCCACATTTATCGCCAAAAACAAACACCAAGATTATGTGTTCACAGAGTTTGAGGTACCGGCGCTCAAACAAGGAGACACATATCACAGATTATGTCCAGTGAAGTCACTCTTAACCTACATTGGAGTGTCCTAGCCTAACCAGCCGGGTGCTCTATGGGTTTCGCAGACAGGCAAACGTCTCAATAAGCGTCACTTGGAAGCTCTGTTGGTTGAAGTGATTAAGGAGCGTAATCCAGGGGTTGTTGGGCGAGCCCATGATTTACGAAAATGAGCGGTGTGACTTCGTTTTCTGAATTATTTTTCTGTTAATGATAATCAGTAGACTAATCTGTAGATCTCCAATCATGCATTTTTTATTCACGTTAACTGTCTGTGAATTTAGAGAAACCACGTATGACTTGTGTCGCATTAAGGCAACGGGTCTAAGTTGTTCGGGGCTGTGTTTATTTTAAGAAAGAGGGGGGTGGGGGTATATAGCTAAGACCCTCAGCACGCCGAACGTGGTTGTGCTGTTGCACGTTGTGATAATCATTATCTAAGTTTCTCAGACTCAAAGCTAGTCAAAGAGTTAAAATATTTGTGAACAATACATTGTGATATGAATGTACATTTATTCTATTTGTCTACATATACATATGTTGATATATGCATGTACATATATTTTTGTACATATACTCTGGATGTTTATATGTTGTGTGTTTTCGCACATCCTCTATCCAAGGCTTAAGGAAGATGTACACAGGTGAATATTTAAGTACGCCACCTGTAAACCTTTTATATTTTTTTCAAAAATAAAAAGTTAGAGCTCTAAGCAACGGGTTTGTTTTCATCCTATTTATTTTAGTGGTTTTGATATGTTTCACGAATGTCCCCCTCCAGACTTATGATATCAGGCATATCGTCAATGATATAAATAAATTATAGGTTTGATTCCCGAAGGAAAGAAGGAAAACTTAATATTTAGTAGTGGCCCTGGAATCATTGACGATTCCGGCCCTCCCTTCCACCACTTTCCCATTCGTTCTGATGTTTTCTTGAGAATCTTAATATATCAGTTAAGGGAGATCATGCGCAGCATCTCGATGAAACCCACACTAGGAAAAACATCTGAACTACGGGAAGCGTAGAACAGATAAGAGTTCTAAACTTTTTATTTTTATTATTTTCTAATTAGTTTTTTCGTAGTGACATCCGCATCATAAGGACGAGTCCGTAAGTTATTATGAGCGTACATTTACGATGATTGGACTCTATGCTCCGGGGCGGGTGTTTTGAACAGCTGACTTTGGAGTTCAAAGAATGTCAGTATTGCATAAGGCATATCATCAATGATTCCGGGGCCACTACTAAATATTTGGTTTTTCTTCTTCCCTTCGGGACTCAAACCTTTAATATATATATATATATATATATACCGGCGGCGCTTGTGACACTTTGGCACTGGCGACTGAGAGGCTCTTCGGCAGTACTTCTTTGATTTCCCATGGAATGACTTTTGCTTCCGTGGCCGGGCACCCTCGGAGAGTGCTGAACGCATTACTAAGGTAATCCTTTCAGGCATGGAAGCATACATTCCATTTTCTTAATCTCAGTCTAATGCAAAACAAATATTGGTTTACTCATGCTTGTTCTACTGCTGTCCGCATCAAGAAGGAAGCATTCAAACAGTACCAACGCCTTAAGACTCAAGAATCTCATTCTTCCTATGTTTCTGCCCGGAATCAAGCCAAATCTGTTCTTCGACTTGCCAAACACTCTTTCATCCATAATAAATGCACTGAACTATCCAATTCTAGCTCCTCCCAAGCTTTCTGGCATCTAGCCAAAAACCTCTCCAACAATTTGTCTTCCTCATCTTTCCCTCCCCTATTCCACTCTGATGGCACAACCATCACTTCTTCCTCTGACAAAGCTGAAGACTTTGTTTAAACTATGGCTAGAAACTCCACCTTGGATGATTTCGGAACTATTCCTTCAGGGTACTTCACACAGTCAGTAATGCGAGCTAGAATCAATAGGAGTAGCTGAAAATTCGGATTCCTGGGCGTATTCGCGGTGAAAATCGATGACTCCTAGTGACTCTAGCGATATCCTAGTGATTCCTGTTAGACTCCCAGTGACTCCAAACCAGTCCCGGCCGATTGGCCCTGTCCGACAAAATGTTCACTGTGTTTAAGGTTCTCGCCGCGAATCGGACCATTCCCAGTGATTCCCCAGTGACTCCCAGTGAGTCCTGGTGATTCTGGTGAGAACTGAAACTGAAACCGAAACCTGTCCGCGAATCAGATACGAATCACCAAGAATCACCAGGACTCACTGGGAGTCACTGGGGAATCACTGGGGATCACTGGGAATGGTCCAATTTGTGGCGAGAACTTTAGACACGGTGAACATTTTGTCGGACAGGGCCAATCGCCCGCGAGTGGTTTGGAGTCACTGGGAGTCTAACAGGAATCACTAGGATATCGCTAGAGTCACTAGGAGTCATCGATTTTTCACCGCGAATAGGCCCAGGAATCCGAATTTTCAGCTACTCCTAGTGATTCTAGCTCACATTCCTGACTGTGTGCAGTACCCTTTAATAAATATATTATTCATATAAACCTGTAATGCTTTATCACGTGAAAGTATAATATACAGTATACGGGTAGTTAACTTTTCTTGGTCAAACATTATAAATAGGCCTAGTATTAACCTGTGTAAGTACAATTTCCCACAAGACATTGTATTCACCCAGTGATTGTGTGTAGAGAAGGAAATTACGGTAGTTGAGGTAATATATAATGTGAACTATATATGGTCAATGTTACAATACCCTACTTGTAGTCTACAAGTTCTGCAACTCCCCTTACCTAACATAACTAGAGTGGTGGATACATGTTTGTATATGTTTTGAAATGTCAAGTTCGTTTGGTGGTGGAGAGTGGACTTTTGGATTACTACTTCGAGGGGTGTTGTGGTCGCCGGGGTAGACTTTGAGCCAGCGGAATCATGGCTTTGTTGTTTAGGGGCCGTTGTTAGTCGCCGGTTAATAATCTAGAAGTTCTGCAACTCCCATGACCTAACTTAAGCAAACTAACACAACCTATAAGTGTTACCTATATTAGGTAATCGTATGAAATATTACATAACTCGGTAACGAATGAAACCAAGAAGGTGGGAAGGATTAACTATCCACTATTTAGACAATAGTTTAAATATATTTGTTTCGTAAAGTATAGTAAGCATTGATATCATGACCTTATGGTACAAAATAATACAGACTTATCGTATTATATTAATGTCTGTAATGATGTATGAATACAGTCATTGTACTTAATGATGATATTAGAGGACTGTAGTTATAGTGTCCGTGGGTCGGTGGTGAGTGTGCATGTGGCTTGGCACTGCTTGGTGGCCCCTTCTATAGGGGCTGTGCACAATTGGGGCCATGCCTGGCATACTTGCATCTCATTCCTAACAAATCCCAGTGATGCTCGGTGACTCCCAGTGACTCCTATCTAATTCCCAGTGATTCCTATATTACTCCTATCGACTCCTATATTACAGTAATCCGAAATTTTCAACTTTTCAATAACTCACACTTCATTCCTGGTTTTATCCCGGTGATTCCTGGTGATTCCCAGTGACTCCCAGTGATTCGCAGATATGCTCCCACTGGTTCCTACGGTGATGTGAGTGCACGGGGAATTGCCGACATTCGCGGTCGTATTCCCAGGAATCACCAGTAATCATTACTCCTAGTGATTCTAGCTCGCATTCCTGACTGTTTGAAGTACCCTTTCCTCTCCACCCCCCTCTCTGCAACTTATGCCTACTGCCCTAATCTCTTCTAAAGGTGTACTTTCTACCCTCTCTGGGCTTAATGCTAAGAAGGGGTACGGTCCGGACGGTGTTCCTCCTGTTGTACTAAAAACCTGTGCATCCGTGCTGACTCCCTACCTAGGCAAACTCTTTCGTCTCTGTATCTCCTCCAACTTCTTCCCTTCTTGCGGGAAGTTTGCTCTCATTCAACCTGTCCCAAAGAAGGGTGACCGCTCTCAACCCTCCAAATATCGCCCAATTGGTCTCATCTCATGTATCTCTAAAGTTTTTGAAACTATTCTTGCTTCCAAATTTCTTAAGCATTTCTCTTCTCATAATATACTTTCAGATCGCCAGTATGACTTCCTTAAAGGTGGTGATGCATGAATTAACACATTTACTTTTTATCGTGGTTGAGAGGTTCTACAGGAGCTGATAAATAACTGGTTATATATAATTTACCAAAAATATCACTCCGTAATGGCAAAAAAAACATTATTAACAATACGCACTGGCAACGATGTGTGACGTCACACCAGGAATAGAGTGCGAAAATATTTGGGAATGAATTAATTTCACGTGAATCACGTCAGTCACGGGCAGTGCCTCCTCACCCCTCGTCAGGAGTGGTTATGTTTGCCGAACTGCTGTGTGGTATTTGGGTGTTTTAACATACCTGGTCCATGTATATGTCTTTATAAATTTCCTGAGGAAGAACAGTATGTTAGAAAATGGTATGTTTTTGTCAACCAGACAAGAATTTGGAATGAAAAGCCAAAGTCTAGCTGTAGGCCTAGGCTGTGTAGCCTACTTTACATTTCGAGGAGAGTGCATTGCCTATTGCTAAACCATTCACCATTGCAGAGGCCAGCAGCAATGAAACGTCAAATTCAATATTGGTTGCATTCAAGGAGACTACTGCAGGACTTACCTCTGACCGGGTATAGGCCTAGACTATCCTAGTGTTTACTATACCCCTTTGAAATGACATTAGCCTAACCTAACAACCTTACCTAACCTATCCTAATATTATGGGTGGGGGCTGCCACCCCCGCTGTTTTACATCTTTGACTTAGCCTAGATATTTAGTGTAGGCTATTTGTATGTGAAGTGGGTATTTTTTCAATTTATCGATAACGAAAATCCTCCATGAGGACTAGCCTAGCCTATATGGCAAATCTATTGGTGCCTATTTTCCCTAATAAATTGTTTCTCATAACGCTGCAGTAGGCCTAGGCTAGTGTCGTTTAAAATAACCCCTAGGCTAAGGCTAGTGCAGTTTATGACATTTAGGCGACTAGCCTAATCTTTCGCAGTAGCCTATAGGCTATGCTACTGGCTAGGTCGAACAATTGAATTATTAGCCTATTATTATTATTACACTTAGCCTAGGTGAGCCTATGGACAACTTATGATATTGGTAAATTTCTATAAGTGCACCATCATGAGTTTTTATTAGTAGGCTAAACATACTTTTCTGGGGATGGATGTAGATTCCGGGCGTACGGTCGTCATGTTTTCATAGGGCGATCGCCGCGGTTAACTTCGCGTATATTTTGACGGCGATTTTTTTAGGTTATTTGCCCACTGCTGGCAGTATAAATGATGATGACAATATGTCATGGGCGGGGGGGGGGGGGGGTGAGCCCTCAACATATTATTGTATCCAAAGGCAGTCAAAATAGATGGGAACATGATGGCAAAGGTTCGACGCCACTACGGCCTACGCGTAGTGTAAACAAGGCTGGCGGTACGCCCGAACTCTACGTTCTACCCGGATATAGTATCCGGGTGTACAGGCCGACGGTCGGCATGATTACATAGCCTAGGTTGATAAATTGCGGTTAAGTTCCCGTCTATTTTGTCATGTTGTTACAGTTGTTTGCCCCCTGCTGGCAATATATATGAGGATGACAATAGGCTAAGTCATGGGGGGGGGGGTGAGAGGGGGCAAAGTCCCCCCTGGCCCCTCAACTTATTATTGTAAACCATGTAAGTCAAAATAGATGGGAACCTGATCGCGAGCGTCTGTGTAGTGTAATCAAGGCGGGCGGTTTTACGGTAAACCCGCATACTACATCCTTGCCCTTTCTGCTATATTTTAATGCTAGACCTATGTGTGTATTTTGATTATTTCGTACTAGTCTAGAAGTGTTGGTGGCTTGGTGTCAATTTATCACTAGCCTATATTTTCGCCGTGAACACAATTTCTGGTACTGTACTCCTACCTGTAAAACAGAATGTACATCCCTGGGCCCTGGCACTAGTCCATTACCTAGGTACGGTACTAATATGTGCACAGGCGCCTGTAAGAGTAAAGTCTGTGATAGATCCGCCACTTCTTGTGTTTGAATCCCAGTTTTGTTGACTATCTAGCCGATCCTGGCGATCCGTTCATATCAACTCGTGCGCGGGATTATCATATCTGTATTTTGTTGATGCCCCGTAAGGCAACATAGATGATGATTACACTAAGTTCTGAGGGGGTGAGTGCCCCCCCTCAACCAATCTTATAATGATTCGGATCCCTGATTAGGCCCCCTTTAAAGAAAAACTAAACGGAGCAAATTGTTACCTCGACTTTGTGCGATTTGCTTACTTTAGGGTAAATAAAGGCAAGAATGTTAAGTGCGGGCGTACCGCCAGCCTTGTTTACACTACACATTAGTGGCGTCGGACCTTTGCCATCATGTTCCCGTCTATTTTGATTGCCTTTGGATACAATAATACCCCCATGACATATTGTCATCATCATATATATTGCCAGCAGGGGGCAAATTAACGAAACGAAAAAATCGCCGTCAAAATAGACGCGAACTTAACCACAGCAATCGACAGATGTAAACATGACGGCGGCGGGGGAGGCGTCGGACCTTTACAATCATGTTCCCGTCTATTTTAAATGCCATTGGAAACAATAATATGATAAGGGGGGCATGCCCCCCCTCACCTTCCCATGACATATTGTCATCATCATGTATATTGCCAGCAGGGGGCAAATAACCGAAAACATTGCCGTCAAAATAGACGCGAAGTTAACCGCGGGCGATCGCCTTATGTAAACATTACGACCGTACGCCCGAACTCTACATCTATCCCTAAATCAGTTGGCCTAAGTTATGTTTGGTTAGTTTTAGGTATATCTAGCGATCCGCCTGCAGTCGTGTGTTTACACTGAGGAACGGATGATGTTCGAGTGTGGATCGACCCGCATATATCGTATTTTATGTCTATATTACATCTCGTAACTACAAAACTTGACGACTTTCCGTAGTTATGTACTATTAAAATAATTAAAGGTTTGGACAAAGTGTTTTTATCCATATTCACTCATTAAACGTCTTAACCCCTCATTTTCCCTGAGCTTCAAAGCCATCGGGAAGGATGTAGTATCTGGGCATACAGTTGTCATGTTTACTGTACATAAGTCGACAGTAGATCACCAGCGGTTAAGTTCCCGGCTATTTTTTGTTATTTACCCCCTGCTGGCAATAGATATGATGATGCCAATAAGTCATGGGGGCAATCAACCTATTATTGTAGCCCACGGCAGTCAAAATAGACGGGATTGTGATCGCGAGCGTCTGTGTTGTGTAAACAAGGCAGGCGGTACGCCCGAATACTGCATCATTGCCAAGCCCTCCCCACTTGTTCTGTTGTTGTTTTAATATTCTCGGTGTAATGGGCCCGTATATTACTGATTTATAGGGTTTTACCATAATATTCTACTTGAATATACAGATACACCAGGTTTTTAGGTAAAAAAAAAAATAAATAAATAAAAAATAAAACTGGCCAAAGTAACTACATTTTTACCGATCATTTATCTCTCGATGAAATGCTTCATTATACATATGTGCTGTCTGGAGCTGCAGTGGGGCAGGCTATGAATATTAGGGAAAATATGGGGAAGGATGTAGTATCCAGGCTTACGGTCGTCATGTTTACATAGGTTGTGCGGTCGCGGTTAAATTCCGTCTATTTTGACTGCTTTTATTCTGCAATTTTCCCCCTGCTGGCAAAATATATGATGATGACAATAAGTAATAGGGGGGGGGGGTACCCTATTATTGTATCCCAAGGCAGTTAAAATAGACAGGAACGTGATTGCCTGTGAGTAGTGTAAACAAGACGGGCGATACGCCCGAATACTACATCTTTACCAAAATGTTGGGTTAATTGAAAGACATAAAACAATGATAATACTTAAAAAAATATAAAGTTGGCTTGGGTTTTTTTTTTTTTTTTATTTAAGGAAACTCCAAAATTGGAGAAACTTACTGGTAAGTTTTCTCAAAACTTCACTCAGATTTGTTGTACAGTACTGTACCAGTATTTTTGTTTTCTTGTAAATCATTCAAATTTCACTTTCATACATAAAATTGAGTATAAATTCATGTATGAGGAGGATATACTGTACTGTATTTTATAGACATTTTGATTAAATGTAAGACTTCCCAAACTGTTGAATTTTAATAATTTCCTAGGCTTGTTGGTAACTAAATTAAAACATTAAACCATGTAAATACAAGTATACAATGACACTTACGAAATAAAAAATATAATTAGTAAGAATTTGTTTTATCTTTAACCCTTTCATAGAAATACTAACTTATTAGATTAATGCAATAAAGAGTATGTTCCCAGTTTATTTCCCTTATGCGATTATCCTATAACACTGCATTTTGTTGCATTCCATATACTGGTAATAAGCACTTTTTGCAGGTTCTCAGAGCATTACGGGTGAACTCCAGATATCTAGAATCTGCCCTATGCAGATATCTAGAATCTGCCCTATGCAGATTCTAGAAAATGTTAGTGGGCTGTTAATTTAAACCCCACGCTTCAATAATCTACCGGGTATGTACAGTCGTGGTCAGAATACACCTAATACAGTACAAGACAATGAACATTAACTAGTGAATCCCAGTAATTTGTCTGTGCGGTTCCAACAGTTTTCCAATATAGTTATCAGGTGTATTATAATTATCTCTACAAAAAAAATCCAGAAATTCATGACCACGACTATACATTAAGTATACGGTATAGCATAGCTTCTAATGGTAGTAAAATGTGAGACGTAAATATATACCGTATATATATATATATATACCGGTATATATATATATATATATATATATATATATATATATATATATATATATGCATGTTTCTATCTTATCTCTATGCCTAACTATAAACTTGTATAGGAATAAACTCCATTCCATAGGAATGGAGGGAGGTAGAATAAACAGGGTAGTTGAAAGCCAGATAAGCAGAGAAGAAGTAAAAGAAGCAATCAATAGACTTAAAATGGGCAAAGCTGCTGGAGTAGATAACATCCCAGGTGAAATGCTGAGATATGGAGGAAAAGAAGCTGTTGACATAATGCATAGGTTATGTAAATTAGCATGGGAAAAGGAAAGTGTACCAGAGGACTGGAGAAAAGCAGTGATAGTACCCTTGTACAAAGGGAAGGGTAGTAAAGAAGAGTGTAAGAATTATAGGGGAATTAGCTTGCTTAGCATACCTGGAAAGGTACACGCAAGAGTAGTAACAGAGAGGCTACAGAAGATAACGGATGACAAAATAGGCGAGAAACAGGGAGGTTTCAGAAAGGGCAGATAGCCTCAATGTGATTGTTGGTAGAGAAGTATCTGGCCAAAAACAGATCACTCTATGCAGCATTCATGGATTTGGAAAAAGCCTACGACAAAGTAGACTGGGAGGGCCTGTGGGATGTGTTAACAGTATATGGTGTGGGAGGAAAGTTGCTAATGGCAGTAAAATCTTTTTATAGGAATGCAATGGCAAATGTGAAGGTAGGGGATAAGTTAAGTGAAAGTTTTGAGGTCAGTGAAGGTGTAAGACAGGGATGTGTCATGTCAGCTTGGTTGTTCAATATATACATGGATGGAGTGATTAGGGAATGTAGGGCTGTATCAATGGGTGTGGGAGCTAGACTGTAATCAGAGGGAAGAACATGGAAGATTTTAACATGCCTATATGCGGACGATGCAGTCCTGTTGGCAGAAAATGCTGAAGAACTTCAGAGAGTGGTCACTGACTTTGACAGGGTATGTGAAAAGAGAAAGTTAAAGGTCAATGTAGGGAAATGTAAGGTAATGGTGTTTGAGAGAAGAATGCATGAAACCATAGATTTTAAGGAAAAATATAGAATCAAGAAAGAACACAAGAAAAGTTGTAAAATAAAATTGAAAAATGAAGTACTAGAAGAGGTTGAAAGTTTCAAGTATTTGGGAGCTGTACTATGCAAATATGGTAAAATGGAGAGTGAGATAAAAGAGAGAAAAATGCAAGGGAGAAAGGTGATTGGAGAACTTGATAGTATTCTCAAAGGAAGAATGGTTAGCCAGGAAGTCAAAAAGTCACTGAGAAACAGTGTGCTGCTCTCAACACTCTCGTATGGAAGCGAGACATGGACGGCAAGTGACGAGGACCTCTTCAAACTGAGACCTGTGGATATGAGCTTTTTCAGAATGGCAGCTGGCATGAATAGGCTAGATGGGCCAAGTAATAGGGAAGTGTACGAGTCCTTTGGAATGGAAGAGCAGGCTTTGGGCATTGATTGTGGTGTGGTTGAGTGGATAAAGAGAAGTACTTTGAGGTGGTATGGTCATGTTCAGAGAATGGATGAAGACAGAATGCCAAGAAAGATATATGGGAGTCAGGTGAGTGGAACCGCTAGTAGTGGAAGACCACCTATGGTATGGGAAAAGAAAGTGGAAAAATATATTGAAGAAAAACTTCCATGTAGTGGAAGGGGCATTGTGGCACGGGCAGGGGAGGCATGTCTTGACAAAGTAGCTTGGAGACGTTTCTGTCATGGTCATCCTCTAGTGGGGGTTTCCCAGGGGGAAACAAGGCGTCGGAGATGATATGATGATGATGATGTGTTAGGTGAAACCCTATCAGTACTTTCAATGTTGTATAATGTACAGTATATACTGGTACTGTACTGTTTTATCTTGGGGTTAAGAGTGTATCACCTGTATTTTTATATTTATGAATACCGGTACTACTGAAATAATATCAATATCTTTGATACTATTTTTTTCCTTCCCAGGAATACCCTACTAAAGGATGACCATGGTGGGAACACCTCCAGCTTTTTTTGTCCAGACATGCCCCTTATGCCCATCCCAAAATGGTCCCCATTTAATGTTTTGTTTTTTCACTTGCTCATACCCAGGCTATAGGTCAATCACTCTGATGTAAATGCTGGAAAGTACAACTGATCAACAGATCTGTCATACTTTAAAGCAAATATGTTTCTTTTATTATAAAATGTGTTGCATAATGTTTATGATGGGCATCACAGCCTACCTCACTGCAAAGTTTTACCTATAGTGTTATCTACTCTAGTGTTCCACATTTTCTAACAATAAGACAGAATAACATGCATACAGGCATACCATACCATCACCCTCCATCTTCTACTCATATAAGCTCCTTATTATACCACCTGACACATCTTCAGTATTTCCTCTTCTAACTTGCTTTTCAATTACAGTACAGTAGGCCTACTGTTTATAGTATGACTTCATATTGCACCATTTTATCCTTTAGCAGGGTCATCCTTTGAGTATACTTATCATAATTGTGTTTTAGTACAGTATATAAATTCACACTATAGTATGATGTCTGTTACTATCTGGTCAAAAGTGATATTTGTTTTCTTGTTCACCTATTTCTCTATATGTATAGCTGGTACAGAATAATAAGCATAGGCTAAAGCTACTCTAAAAATCTATATGCTAAGATGATCAAATTTTGTTATCTGTAGTTTGCTATTTTGAAGAATCTGGTTTAGTCACAAAATTCAAACTTTAAACTTTGAAGGTGTGACAAAATATTGACATAATTATGTATATTCACTTCAGAAAAATTAAAAGAAAATAATTGTGATCAGCAGTACATTATGTATGATAAAACATATTCTAGTTACAGTACGGTACTGTACTTTTAAAGGCATTACACTTACTCATTCAGTTTTCTCTTTGTATTTGTCCATATTGTTGCCTATAAGCATAGTAGACAGCCTGAAGATTCCACGGGCATAAAGCAACAGATATAAACCCTGGATGATCAATCATGCAGTCAGGTATGGGTTCAGCCTCACAACATTCTTTCCTGCTGATCTACAAGTACAGTATCCTGGCTACACCAACATGTCAAGAAAATACCCCCTATATCGTCACCAATTCATAGCATAAAAGATGCCCGGCCATATTCAAAGATGCTGTGAACTACCGGTACCGAATAGCTGCTCTCTCCAATCAAGTGACGTTTATATATAAAGTGTCGCCATCTAGTGTTGTCAACGACAGGGTTGTGTAATGTCACCGTGGCTGTTTAATGGTGTGGTGAGGGAGGTGAAAATGAGAACTATGGGTAGAGGATTGGGTTTAGTAGGAAAGAGTGGTATATATTTGGAGTTCTACCAGTTGCTGTTTGCTGATGATATAGCATTGGTAGCAGATTCTGAAGAGAAACTGCAGCGAGAAGTCAAAGAGTTTGGTGTGGTATGTCGGAGGGGGAAGCTGAGATTGAACATCAATAAAAGTAAAGTGATGGTGTGTAGAGGTGCTTGTAGGGGGAATCTAGATGTGAGACTGGATGATGAAATACTGGAACAAGTTGAGTGTTTTAAATATCTTGGAGGAATGATAAGCAAGGACACATGTGTGGAAATGAAAGTAAAAGAGAGAGTATGTGAAGGAAAGAAAGTTTTCGGAGCAACGGTAAGTATGTGGAAGGTGAGAAATCTCGGAATGAAAGCTAAAAGTGCAATGTATCAAGGGATAGTTGTACCAACAGTTATGTATGGGGCTGAGACATGGACTTTGAAGGCAAAAGAGAGAAGGAAGTTGGATGTGATGAGAGATGAGCCAGAATGGTCCTGTGCTGGTATGGACATGTTGAGCGAATGGGATATGAAAGGCTTACAAAGAGAGTACTGTATATGAGTCAGCTACAAAGGGAGGGAGGAAGACTTACCTCCGTTGAGATGGAGTGATTGTGGAGTACAAGCGTTGAAAGATAGAGAGATGACTGTAGAACAGGCAAGAGCAGTGGTAATAAATAGGAATGATTAGAGAATGCTTGTGAATAGTTGAGAGATAGCGCGGGCGTTGGGTCAGGCGCCAGTTGGACTAGATAATGTGTAGTCCATCAAGCGTCTGGCCCGGGGAGCCAGTGTATAATTATGAAGGGTCATGTCTGGATGTGAGGTGGGCGGGCATTGTGGTGTGCCCCGCTGCGTGTCTGCATGCTAAGACCGGAACCTCTCCGGGAGGGCTGGGGCCAGTGAAATGCTGGAGGCCCCTAGTGATCTTTGGTCTCTGGGTCTTTTCCTAGGTGATCTAGATGTGTGTGAATATATATTTTTGTTAAGACCATCTCAAGCTATGGGGTATGTCCCTGTGTATGAACATACATCTATTGTGGCAGAAAGGAAGCAACAAACACCTTGAAGCTCCATTGTCTCCATCTCATCTAGTGCGACACATGAAGCACCCATCATCTCAAAGCTTCAATTGATAATCCTGGGGCCTCGTACGAGTTACAGGCTATTGAAAAGCCTACAGTCCAGAAGTTGAGACATAGAAAAACAAAATAATAATATAATAACAATAAATGATGACCCAGTCATTCACATACAGCATATACACTGTACAGTACCGGTACTGTATAATCTCATTTCTTCTGTATGAGCAAAGGTAGCCAGGGTAACAAAAAAATATATATACTTTATAATTATACCAGGTATAGCCTATACTGTACATGAACGAAGGCGGTGCTGGTTGGGGGGGAGGGGCGTCGACTGACTGGGGACAGAGGTGCACGGGGGCGGTTCGTTCGTGGCCACCACTTCGGGGATCACGGCGTCAGGCAATAGATAGATAGATAGATAGCCTATACTGTATATATTTTCCCACCAACTTTACAATGTTTTTTTTTTTTTTTTAGCCTATTCAGTACGGTACCGGTATATATTTGTGTGATTGATTTGGGATTTGTTTCCTACCTACTTTAATGATATCTCTTAAGTGCCATATTTTTTTTTTTTTTTTTTTAAATACCTTTCATATTGCCTTGATGACGGTAGGTCTACAAAATACCGTGAAAGGTCAAAAGTGTACCCCCAGTCCAAAGTCACCCCACTTTACAATACTGTACCGTACCTGTCTTAGCAGAACTACTCTACACAGCAAATAAACTTTTTATTTGGTTCCAAATTTGCTAATCCTTTTAAAATATTACATACTGGCATAGTGAAGTTTCAATAGGTGTGAAGATATACTACTAAGTTTGTGTGAATAGGCCTATACTTAGGCACATATCCCATAGCTAGGGGTGGCCGACTCGAAACAGATGTTGTTGTTGTTGTTCCCTAAGCTGCCTGGCCGAACAGCCCCGAGTCCCTAAGGAAGGCCATGGCCACGGTCGGGCTTTCCCACAGAGCTCTCAAAGAGTGTATATTGTGTTGTTGGCATAAGTGGTTGTGTGAAATGCAGTCTTCTATGATGTGTTTAATGGTATGGGGTGCTGTGTTACAACCCGGGCAGGTGTCGACGACGGAGTCATCCAGTCTCTTCTGATAGCTCAGAAGAGCCGGATGGTGTCCGCATCTCAGCCTGGCCAGGTGGACTCTGTCCTCGCGAGGAAGGGAGGATTCAGAAGGATGGATTTCGGGAGGTCGTGCTTGCAGCTGGGTGTTGTCTATGAGTGAGTGAATGGAACGGCGAGTGATATGAGTATGGATGTGCTTCCGGAAGTTGGTTTGGGGTGGGCAGGGAGGGAGAGAAGACAGTATTTGTGTGTGATAGCGTGTGCTGGGTGTTGTTTTGATATTTCTTGGTGTCTGTGGGTGTGTAACCATGTAGTGTAGTGGGTGGTGTTGATTCGTGGAGGCTGCTGCCAGGAATTGTGTGACTCTCATGTCTAGATGATCTTTGACTTTGAGGACTTTGGTTTCGTGATGTAGCTGATCTGTGGGTGTCGTAGCTGTGCATCCTGTGATGATTTTCAGGGCTTTATTTTGAATGGTCTGTAAGGTCTTATGATGTGTTTCAGCTAGGTTGGAAGCCCAGGCCGGGCTTGCGTATTCCATAACTGATCTTATGTATTGTTTGTAGACTGTGGTGGTGGTTTCTTTGTTGTGTCCAAATTTCGTGTGGGCAAGTGATCTGAGGGCGTTAAGTCTGGGTGTCAGTTTCTTTTTCGTGTTTGTGGTGTGCTGTTTGAATGTCATTTGGGTGTCGTATGTTACTCCTAGGATTTTGTGTGTGTGTGTGTGTGTGTGTTAGGGGTGTGTTGTTTATGTTGAGTCCCGGGACGTAATCGTGCTCTCCTGTCCAGCTTGTGAGGAGGGTTGCAGTGGATTTAGCTGGGGCTAAATTGAGTCTGTTTGTAGTGCACCATTCATGTAATGTGTCGAGATAGTCTTGAAGGAGTCTTGTTGCTGTGTCTGGGTTTTGGTGCGTGCTTGTGAGTGTTATGTCGTCTGCGTAGGAGGCTATGGTTATTTGGGGTGAATTTGGTGTATTTATATCATGCATGTACAGATTGAAGAGTGCGGGCGACAGGACGGATCCTTGCGGGACTCCGTTTGGGAAATTTCTAATGCTAGATGACTGACCGGCAAAAGATACGTGTGCACATCTGCCTGCTAAGAAGTTGGCCAGCCATCTTTTTGTGTTGTTGTGCATGTATGTGTTGTAGATTTTGTTTGTTAGGTTGTGGCGGGGGATGGCATCGAAGGCTTTACTAATGTCGAGTGTGGCAAGTACTGATCTGTGTGGTGGTCTAGCTGAGTTGATGCCATCAAAAGCTCTTTGTGTAAAGTCTGTAAGAAGAGTGTTTGTGGAGTGCAATGGCCTGAAGCCGTGTTGTGTTGGAGAAGGGGGTAAGTCAGGTGTCATCAGTTGTAGTACAAGGTGCTCTATGACTTTGGAGGGGGTACAAAGGAGTGTGATAGGGCGGTGTGAGGAGGGTAGCGTGGGGTCTTTGTTAGGTTTGGGGAATGTGATGATGATGCCATGCTTCCTGATGTCTGGTATTGTGTTGTGTGAGTAGCTGTAGTTTGATATGTTAGTGAGTGCTTGTATGCCTTGTGGTCCCAGGTGTCTGAGGTGAATGTTGCTTATGTTGTCTAGGCCACAGGCGGGTTAGAGCTTGAGATTGTTGATGATATGTTTTGTCTGGTTGTTGGTGAAGGGTGTATAGTCAGGGCGTTTACGCCGTGGGACCACCTCCCGAAACTGCCGACCCTCCCGTCCGGGGACAAGATCACCGACAGTGGAGGACAGCAGGCTGCCGACCGTGGGGAGCAGTTTCCGGGAGCCAAACCGCCACAACTATCCCCTGACCCCTCCCTGGGGGCACACGTCCTTGGAGCGGCTGCGGTCGCGCCGGGCAATTCTCACTCGAGACAGTTACTGCATATACCGTACTGTTGAAGTTATAACCAGGGATGGAGTATTCGTTTTTGTTATTCGTATTCGAATGCATTCGAATACAGTAAATCAGGGTATTCGTATTCAAATTCTTGTAAATAAAAGTAAAAGTATGTGCATTCGTATTCAAATATTTGGACAAATTATTTGTATTCTTAGAATAATATGGCGAATACAAAGAGAGCGAGAGCAAGAGAGAGCTGTCATCGTTCGTATCTCGTCATATTCACAAATTTGATACCATACCATATATCTAGTTACTACACTATATAAGTTTAAATACCAGTATTGAATACAGGTAGTGTCTGTTATCAGTCATAAAATAGTTAACCATTGCATAAGCTACAGTAATTAGCTAGGCCTATAGTAAAAAAGTTAATTAATTTATGGAAAAGTATTCATGACTGCATTCATGAATACTTTCATAAAGTATTCGTATTTGAATACTGAACTCTTGTATTCACTCCATCCCTGGTTATAACAACATGAATGTATTCGTACATTTTATTTCTTGACAGCATTTACACTCCTCATAGGTGTCCATCACATCACAATTCCCACACAGACACCTGCAATTATCTAGAGTTTTAATGTGGTAAAAGAATGGTACAGTACCGTATCACAAACTGCTAACAAGCAACCGTACCAGTACTTATACTGTATTACCAAACTATACCACATAACAAAATATACTAGTTAACCCATGAACTGCTAGAACCTGTACAAAGAAAAGGGTATAGTTAAGGGAGGGGGGGGGGGGGGAGGGAGGGAGGGGGGAAGGAGGAGTGAAGGATGTGGCATGGAGAGATGCCACTACTTTCTATGTGTCGCCCAATTTTGAGACATTTCCCGGCACTGGCACAGTATTTGATTTGATGTACATGTTTACATACCGTGCCTGGCGGAAGGAACATAGTAGTTCCTGGGTTAATAAGCTATGCAACTGTGGACGTATGTGTGGGGAGGAGGCTGATGGTTGCCACTTCTTCAGGCAGAGAAAGATAAAAAGGTACGGTACTGGTACACAATGAAAGGAGTGGAGAAGGGAAGTAGAGGCGGTTGAACGAAATGTGCCGACTGATTTTATATGTATAGATGAACGAATGAGGTAATCTGTGTTTCATAATAGAGGGTATTTGGGGCAATGAGGGGATGGGGGTTGTCTGACCATAATGTGGTAGTAGCAAATATGTGAGTAGGCTACAGACGAAGTGGGTGAGGAAAGATAGAGTAAGGCAGGATGGAGGAGGAGCCATGTAGAGAGGGAAAAGGTTACAGGAAGAGTTAAAAAAAGCAGTAGAAGACACCTAGATAGGTTTGACTTGAAGCGAATGGAGAAGGTGTAAGGGGTGAGCTTTGTGTTTATGGAAGAGATAAGTGCATGATGATAATGATGCAGTTTTTACAACCATGCACTACCTGCTCAATAGCTGGACTAAGGTGGGTGCCCTGAACAGTTGCCACAGATTGCTAGATTGCACCCTCCACCACAGCACTGGCGTCTGCCAATAACACACTGGCTGGCCTGAGACTCGAACCCTTGACCGTGAGGTTTACAGGCGAGTGTTCTACCAACCGTGCTACGGCCAGCATGTGAGGAGTTAGGAGGAGGGGAAGGAAGTGAAAGGATTAAACAGTATGGTGGACTAAGGAGGTGAAACAAGCAGTTGAAGAGAAAAAGAAAGCATACAAGAGTGGTTGGGTAGTAGAGGGAATGAAAATTTGGAGAGGCAGAAAAGGGAAATGTAAGTGAAGAAAAAGAGAGTAGTGAGCCTGAGTACGAGAACAGTAGATGACAAATTTAGAAGAAATTGTTTTGGAAGGAGGTCAAGAAAGTTAGGGAGGGTGACAATGGAAGTAGGCCTAGTAAGAGCGTGAAAGATAACAATGGGCGAGTTCTAGTGATGAAGCAAGCTAAGAAAGCACTTTAACCTGGGAAATGAAAGAGGGGGTTAGAATAGACCCATCACTGGTACTGTAGGATAGTGATGTAACAGAGCAATGGGTAGATGGGGAACAAGGTGGGTTTAGGAAGGGCTGTGTAGATCAGATCTTCTCCTTGTGAAGAAGTACCCAGTATCTGCAGAAGAAATGGAAGTTTATGCTGCCTTCATGGACTTGGAGAAGCCTAAGACAGTAAGTAGAGAAGGTGTGTGGAAAGTACTGAAGATATAGCAAGTACCGGTAGTGGGTAAGTTGCTGGAAGCAGTGAAAAGCATGTATAAGGGTGAAAGAGCAGCAATGCGTGTAGAGAATGAGCATAGCAATTTCTTCAATAAAGCATGGGTGTGTAATGTCCCCATGGATGTTCAGTAGCCTATACAGCACATATTGTATGGATGGAGTCATGAAATAAATCCAAGGAAAAGCAGAGGATGTTGCAGTACACTAGTAAGGCAATGGAGCGATGGAAGTTGCTTGTGCTACGGTTAGCTGATGATACTGCTCTTATGAGTGAGCGTTGCAAAGTTTGGTTTAGTAATTATGTTTAGAATGCTGTGTGAAAAACGGAACTCGAAGGTCAATAGGTCGAAGAGAGGAATGCATTCCCCCCCAGGGCTATGGAGGCCTTCATCTTATGGTGAAGGAAGAAATTAATATACCCCATGCATCCTACTGCATGTTGTATAAGGCGACTAATAGGGGGCGTGGAAAATGAGTTGTGGACTAACAGCCATTAGTAGCCTATACAATAAAGCCTTGTTATTGGCACTCAGGCACTGTCTTGGTATGGCAATGCCGAGACTGGTAGAGTGCGGTTAGGTGCCATAAGGGACTCTACTAGTTTAACCTGGGCGCTGTTGGCGCAACGCCAGAGTCGTCAGCAGTGTTACATGGTAGGGCAGTGTTGTGGCAGGATCTTGTTGTTCTAAAGTCCAAGTTGCCTAATGTACAGTAGAGTCTTGGTATGGTACCGTACAGTCTTGTTGAGGCTGGTATGGTTTGCAGATACTGCAGATGGACCTACTGTAGTTGAGTCTTGGTTAAGGGTTGTGTTAGCGGGTGTACCATACCTTTTGTTTACATAGTGGCACGCTCGCAGTTACTGTACATTCGCGTCTAATTTGACTGCTGTTATTTGCCCCTGCTGGTAATATATATGATAATGACAATAAGTCATGGGGGGGTGGGGGGCAAAGCCTCCCTCAACATAACAATTTATCCAACACCTGGCCTTGGGATACAATAATGGATCGAGGGGGAGCTTTGTTCCCCTCAACCCCCATGACTTATTGTCATCTTCATATATATTACCAGCAGGGGCAAATAACAGCACTCAAATTAGACGCGAATATAAATGCGAGCATGCGACTATGTAAACAAAGTGGACGGTACGCCCGCTAACATAACCCTTACCGAGTCTTGCTGCAGCACGGTTAGCACTATACAGTACCAACATCAGCCAAAGTGCTGACATAGGCTATGGGTCACCCCTTGCATATTACATATACAAATTATCCACCGTCCACTGCCTTTTATTATTCCTGGGGGAAAGTGAAATAGGCGTAGGTCTAGTCAACAGTGTTTGAGAAGCTTAGGGACGCGTCTTGCACGAGAGGCAATTGTTTACATATTCGATGAAAAACCTAGCCTACTTAACCCATTAAGCCCCAGCTGATTTAATAAAAATGCACACTCCAGACCCTGCCACTTGTCAATTTTGTTTTTCCTGAAAACACATGGGATGGGTTAGTAATATAGGGAAAACCACAAAAAAAAACGCTCCCTTAGGTCATTTAGGGGTCCTGGGGGGGCGGCGGAAAGTCGCAATTAACATGGGGTGATGGGTAGGCAAAATACTGGAAAATCACTCCAGCGTGCACGCGGCTGGACTTACTGTAGGGGGCTGCCAACCATCGGTATTGTTCCGTGGGATCCTAAAGCAGTTCCCATACAAATCTGAACCCTCTACGAGCCTTCTATCAATGTTCAATTAGCGCCGTCGGCTATAACCGACGCTGGTACTGGCAGGGATTTAGAATGCCGTCGACTCACGTCCGACGCTGGTGTCCACCTGGTTAATCTGTATCTAGGCCTACTTGTATTTTATTGTGTTCACGAGACACGAACGAGTTTTCATAACGGGCGAGGCAAGCATAAGAGCGAGTTCAATAGTTTATTATTTTTTCAAAGAAAAAATATATTTACATGTATTGGCCTAACCAGGCATAATCTCCACAATGACTGTTTAAACTGTCAAACATGTCTTAATAAAAAAAAAATACCGTAGGTACCGGTAGGCTTATTTCTGCAGGAGAATGACGCCACTTTACGATACATTTGCTGTTAAAATATACACAAAGCTGTAATTCCAGTAACAGTATGTATATAATGTAAAGAAAAACAAACTGCCAAAGATATAAAGGCACATCTAGTAATAATAAATTTAGTTTGGTAAGGGTTGTGTTAGCAGGCATACTATCGCTTTGTACTATTTGCATAAGTTGTACGCTTGCAATTAGGCCTATGTTCGCTTCTAATTTGACTTATTTTATTTTATAATTTTTGTTTACAAAATTATCCCACAGCCAGCCGTTATATGCCCCTGCTGGTAACATAATTATATATACAGTATGATGACAATAATTCAAGGGGGGTGAGGAGGAGCTTTACCCATTATTGTACACCACGGCCATCTGCTGCATAAATTGTCGAGTTACTGGCTATGGGACACAATACAGTAATAGGATTGAGGGGGCTTTGCCCCCCGCACCACAACCCTTTTTTTAAGTTTTTCCATTGAGCATTAAAACACCTAGATTTGCAATTTGGCTATTTGTATGTATATTTATATCAAAACTCACAACATTCAACATTAAATAACCTAACCTCACCTGGAAAAGTTAGGTTACAGTAAGTTAGATTTAGTTTGGTTAGCCGCCCTAGAGCGTAAAAGGCCTGGGCTAGCCTTTTAAAATTTGTTATCTTTCAGGAGGATCACAGGTAGGCTAGGCCTGGGCCTATGTGTCTATCTATCTATCTCTCTATTGCCGGACGCCTTACTACCCTTACGAGGGTGGCTATACACAGAATGCCCCCAAGCGGACCTATTCCCTGTGAGAGGGACAACCCGAGCCAGTTTAGTGAACGACTTACAGGATTGACCACTCAATTTAGGATTCGTCCAACTCCGAGGCCCTCTTGTGTATCTTGTTAGCACTATTTTTCTACAGTGGTGTTCGGCTAATCCATCCACTAACCTGCCTTACCCTTAGGTAAGCCGTACGGATTTGTATCAGGTTTACTCCCCTAGACAGGTTGCCAACCAAGGCTGACGAGTCCCATCCACCCGGATTTGTATAAGGTTGTCTCCCCTAGATGAGTTGCCGACCAAGGCTAACGAGTCCCATCCACTCAGCAGTTGAAAAACAGAAAACCCAAGTCTTAGTCTAAAGAATTAGGCCTAGGCCTATGTCAATTTAATATAAAAAAAAAATCTGAATATTGTCAGTCTCCTTAGGTTCCTACACACACATAAAAAAGGCCTAAATATAAAAAAAAAAAAAAAAAAGGCTAACAGTAGGCTTGTAAGAAAGAAAAAAAACGGCCTAGAGGGAAATGTTTGACTGAAAAGAGAATAACCTCATAGCCTAGTTAGGCCTAATGCAAAAAACAGGCTATCAAACAAGAGCAGTTCCATCTTTTTCATAATTTTTATTTAGCCGAATAGGCTAGGCCTATACAAAGTTAAAATTATGCTTTACAGTTCTTATTACTTAGGATATGTCTTTGAAAGTGATCAATATAGGCTAGGCCTAGGCTAATTTCAAACTAATTTTCTTGTAGGGCCTATTTTTCTCATCTTCAGCCCAGTCTTGAAACAAAATTATCCCATTTGACACCCTAAAAATAATAATTAGGCCTAGGCCTAGGCCTTTATTATTGCAAAATGATTAGCCTATGTTTAGGCTAGGCTACTATTCTCTGGGCCTGGGGTTCATGTGTAAGCAATAGCAAGTGTCCACCAACAGCTCGAGCCTGACGCCTGCGGCCTGAAGAGTGAAGACTCTGTCGGTCCGTCGGCGCCTGTCCTGCCGCCTCTGCCACTGTTGGTTGCTGTGCAGCTTCTGGTTCGAACTGATATGGTCAGATTATCATACGGTTGAACTAAATTTATTGTGCATTGCACAATTTAACAATTAACCTCTTCAGTACCAGGGACTTCCTTTTCATCATATTTTGGCATCTAGGCTATTAAGTTAGGCTAGACGATTTTATTCAGCTTAGGAAAGACGTCTAGCAATAATAAGACTTCAAACTATCTCAACCAACCACTTCAACTACCGAAAATCCTTCCTAAGCTGCATATTATCGTCTAAATACAGCTAGAAAAAAATATGACACGTCGCTGGTTAAAAGGCATTTCAAATTGTTCACTAGGCCTAGGCTACTTTCACAGGAGCTCTCATAATCATCGTCCATTGTGCAGGTTGTTATACAACGAAGTTAAAGTTACGAAATTACCGCTCATAGGCCTAGGACTCTAAGAGTCAGCCTCACAAATCACGAGACATCTAGGCTAGTCAAGCTTTTCAGCGTCTCAGGCGTCTTCCTGAATCCTCTTGGTGCTGTTATTGTTTACAATTTTCCTGGTGTGACGTCACGAAGATCGCCTTAACTCCGAATCATGCACACCTTCCGCAAGGTATAAAATTCGATATATTGAGATTATTGTTTGACAAAATTTAATAATAACACTCAAAGTGCGTTACTTGCATGTTGGTATTTCCCATTATAAGTAGAGCCCATGTCATGCACCACCACCTTTAACCCGGGAGCTGCGGGGAGACTCTTAAGAGTTCCCCCGGCGCACTGCGGGGAGACTCTTAAGAGTCAGAGAAAAAAAAAATCAACTTTTGACATCGAAATTTTATTTTTTTTTTTTTTTTTTTTTTTTTTTTGGCCCCTGGGCCATGCAAAATCTCAGTCCTCTACCTCCCCTCCTTCCCCACTTTCCTCCTCTCCTTCAGTTATCACCTATTTTCCCTGTTATTCCCTTATTCTGAGGTATATTTTCGTGCTAACATTAGAAATCCGATTGGAGGGTGTGGTCATCACTGATAGCAAGCGAGTGCAAGAGAGAGAGAGAGAGTATCGATCGACTGTGTCTCAGTGGCCTTGGGGGAAATTGGCGGGAAAGCAGATTGCCTCACCCATACATTATACAACTCGCGGGCTATATCTCCGATTTTGACCATCCAAACGCTGTTTTCACTCGTTTTATTGTTGTTTCAGGTTAATACCTTTATAATCAACCCATAATAGGCGCATATGGATAAGTATTAATGCTATTAATGGCACAATGAATATTTTAGTGACGGAAACACCTCAAATACGTCAGCACAGGGGGACGTTTCCAATTACCCCCATGCGCACTTCAGAGGTTAAGGGTCGCACTACTGGTGATCGTTCATATCTTACTAACTCTTGGTCATCCTCCTTTCGGGACTTCGGTGAGACCTTTTCTATTGCACTAGACATATCTAAGGCCTTTGATAGAGTGTGGCACAAATCTTTAATTTCTAAACTACCCTCTTTCAGTGTTTATCCCTCCATGTGTGCTTTTGTCTCTAATTTCCTATCCAACTGTTCAATAGCTGCGGTTGTGGACGGCCATCGCTCACTTCCTCATCCTATCAACTCCAGTGTTCCTCAGGGCTCAGTCTTATCTCCCATTCTCTTTCTAATTTTCATAAATTATCTTCTCAACTGTACCTTAAGTCCCATTCATACATACACAGACGACTCTACCTTACACTACTCAATTACTTCTCCAGAATACCCTAGCCAGCAATCTCTCAAAAACAAACACAATGATGCCATACAACACTTATCTTCTGATCTAACTACCATTTCCAATTGGGGCAGAGAAAACCTTGTTGCTTTTAATGCTTCCAAAACACAATTTCTCCATCTTACTACCCGTCCAGAACTCCCAGACGACTATCCATTATACTTCAACAATAAATAAATCAATCCTTCATCTTCTCTCAATATTCTTGGTGTCTCTTTTTCTTTTGCTCTCACTTGGAAGGACCACATTACCAGTCTTGCTAAGGCATCCTCCCAGAAGCTGGGTGTGCTCAACCGCCTCAAGGTGATCTTTACCCCTGCAGCTTCTTGCTCTGTACAGGGACACAGTGCGTCCTTGTATTGAGTATTGTCCACCTGTGTGGGCAGGATCCTCTCACACTGCACTCCTAGACCTTGTTGCCTTTAGTGCTTCCAAAACCCAATTTCTCCATCTATCTACCCGTCCGGAACTCTCAGCGGACTATCAGTTATTCTTCAACAATACAAAACTCAATCCTTCATCTGCTCTCAATATTCTTGGTGTCTCTTTTTCTTCTGCTCTCACTTGGAGGGCCCATATTACCAGTCTTGCTAAGGTAGCCTCCCAGAAGCTGGGAGTGCTCAACTGCCTCAGGGGGTTCTTTACCCCTGCACAGCTTCTTGCTCTGTATGGTGCGTCCTTGTATTGAGTATTGTTCACATGTGTGGGTAGAATCCTCTCACACCGCACTCCTAGATAAAGTGGAAAGGAAGGCCTTTTGTATCATTAACTCCCGTCCACTCACCAACTCTCTGCAATCTCTCTCTCCGCCGCAATGTTGCATCTCTCTCGCTATTCTATCGCTACTATAATAATCCGTGTTCCCCAGAGCTCTCCCAGTGTATACCACCTCCTCTACGTAGGGCATGTGGTACCAGTCTTGCAACACAATCCCACCCCTACTATGTGCAACTCTCTAACCCAAGAGTGAAATGTTACTCTCAGACTTTCTTCTATTCATCAGCTGAACTCTGGACCTCTCTCCCAGAATCAGTCTTTCCCTCTTCCTATGATTTAAATTGCTTCAAACTCTGTGTGTCCAGGCATTTTGGCTGGAACGTCCCTTGATTTTGGTCCTGTCACTCTTTCAACTCATGGGGAAGCACTTGCTGCAGGCAATTCTGCCTTTTGCCTCCCTCACTCACATAGAAAACAAAATAAAAGTAGAAAGGAAATCCTTTCGTATCATTAGCACTTACGCTGCGGGCATATTTTCGACTATTTCCGCCATATTAGGGCTCATTCAGGCACTTCTGATTAATTAGGCAAGTGTCTGAATGAAATTAAATGTATTTAGCCGAAAACTAGACGAAAATAGCTTCAAAATGACGCCAAAACGAGCTTCGTTGCTTGCAGAGATCACCCGCAGCGCTACCATAGACATTCGCTAAAATGAGCAATTCTCGCTAATTTTTCACTACATTTGCCTTTGGCAGCACTGTATATCACACGAGACTCTGACTCAGGGCCTTCAGTGCCTCAGCTGCCTGGCTGAGAGAAGAACGAGTGGCCTGTCATGCTCCCGCTCCCTTGCACTCGATTTTAAAGGCTTTAAGAGGCTTTAAAAGCCTGTAGATTGCTGAAAATTGCCATGGCGTTCCAGAACATCTCTCGCAGCCAATGGGTTAACTTCCGTCCACTCACCAACTCTCTCTCTCTTCGCCGCAATGTTGCATCTTCTGTCGCTACTACGATAATAATTCCTCAGAGCTCTCCCAGTGTATAGCAACTCCTCTACATAGGGTACGTAGTACCCGTCTTGCAACACAATCCCACCCTTATTTTGTGCAACTCTCCATTCCAAGAGTGAAGCATTATTCAGTCTTTCTTCTTTTCTACAGCTGAGCTCTGAACTCTCTCTCCCAGAATCAGTATGTACGTATATATATATATATATATATATATATATACAGTATATATATATATACAGTATATATATATACAATATATATACTGTACATATATATATATATATATACCGGGTATGTATATATATATATATATATATATATATATATATATATATATATAATTTAACTTTAATTCCTGTGTATATAATCATGGTCTGTAACTCTTAGGATCTGTCGGAAGTTAGCTCACATTTCAGGTATGTCAGAATCTACATACATAATCTGAAAAAAATAGAAAACAATTGTTACTAAACTATCACAACCACCACCACCGAACTACCACCACAACCACCTACACAAAAAACAACCATGACTATCACAACTACCACCACTGCCTGGTGGTGGTTGTTACCAAACTATCACAACCACCATTACCATCACCATTCACCACCACTACCACCACAACTAACACCACTTTTACCACCGCCACAACCACCACCACCACCACCACTACATTCTTGTGTACATCGCCGAAGTATGTCTCATGCATCAGTGGGGGTATTCTCGAGCATTCCAGAGCATTGCTGCACATCAGCAATACCCTCGTGCTCCCTCGAGTTGAGCATAACCATGGCGAGTATACTTTCCACGAGACATAAGACATCTGTCGTATTACGCCGCCGATTATTTACTGATTGATTTGGCGACTATTCTTGTGCATCGGCAAATCCTCGTACTACGGTTCTCATCATCGTAACGACTTTCATCGTGAAAAACCCTCACCGATGAACAAGAGGACTTGAGAATGCCTCGCCGGTGCGATGGCGAATATTTGCCGACGCTTTCGATTAGTCTTGCACATCGTCACCTCTCGTGCCAAATTTTGAACACTCCGAAGTTGCTCACGAGTCTAGCGTTGCCAGTTACGACTCAAGCGACCCACCGCCGACGTAATGAGATGATTTCAGACTTAGTTAAGACATGATACGACAATGGCCAATCGTGTGGGATCGCCGATGAAAATTGTGAATGTGGGAAAGGGACTTTACTGATGCCCAGTGTAATGCATTATCTATTAACGTAAAGTCTTGTACATCTTGAGATTCTTCTACCATGTCCATCAATATCGCTATTGTTGTCATGACTAGAAGGGAGATCAACATTAGCTCCTTACATCCTAGCGTTGTTGTATACGTAGATACAAATATGCTCTTGAGAAAACATTAAAACAAGGACATCAGGGACCGGAAAAGGGCTGTTTTGAGGCACTGACCTTTGAGCACAAATACGGTGACCTGCGCAGGTTCTAGACTCTCTGGTTGACAAGTGTAGTTGCCGGCATCCTGGGGCGTGACACTACTGAGGGAGAGCCTGGCACTGGCCTTGGCTCCCTCCTGGGCCACATGTAGGCTTATGCCACCCCTGTAGGGAAAGTAAAAATAAAACAATACGTCAAATATCAACATTGGATCATCATTTAGTTATGACTTTTAATGTGTGTGAGAAGGGAGAGCCCTACTTCAAGTAACAACGTAGTGATATATTTCATTCATTCAGCCTAAACTTGTCATGCAAGCATTCCAAAACAAAGGGGACAAGGCCATAGAATGCCTATCTTCTGATCTATCACTTATTTATGATTGGGGCAGAGAAAATCTGGTTACTTTCAACGCTTCCATGATTCAGTTTCTGCCTCTAATTCTTCATGACAATTTTCCACATGACTATCAACTATTCGCCAACAATACACAAATCAACCCTTCATCTTCTCTCAATATTCTAGGTGTATCTTTTTCATACCACCTTTCTTGGAGAGATTATATTACCACTCTTGCTAAAAACACCTTCCCAAAAGTTAGGTGTGCTCAATCGTCTCCGTGGGTTCTTCACTCCCTCACAGATTCTTGCTCTGTATCGGGGCAAAGTGCCCCCCTGTATTAAGTATTGTTTGCATGTGTGGGGAGGCTCCACCCATACCGCACTTCTCGAAAGAATAGAGTCCAAAGCATTTTGTCTCATCAACTCACTTTCTCTTACCAGTTCCCTACAATCTCTTTCTACACGCCGCAATATTGCATCTCTTTCACTCTACTATCGCTATTACACAACAATCAGTGTTCTTCAGAGCTCTCTCAGTGCACCCTTGCGGCGAGTGCGAGGCACCCACCTTTCAACACAGCCCCATTCTTATTCTGTCAGCCCCCCAACCCTAGAATTGACAAATGTTCTCAGTCTTTCTTCTACTCAACAAGTGAACTCTGGAACTCTCTCCCTCAACCAATCTTTCCCTCATGCTATGACTTAAATTGCATTACACTTTGTGTGTCCAGGCATTTCGACCCCAACGTCCCTTGAATTCGGTCCTGTCATTATTTCGGCTTTGGGGGAGACACTCGTTATAGGCAATCTGCCTTTTGTATCCTTCATATACATATACAAAAATAATAATACACAAATAACGTAATGTCACTATGTTGAAAAGGTTACAATAACTTCACTGTTCCCAGTGCATGGGTGGGGCCGCTGGTTAAGGGAAAGGGTAGGAGGGATGGGTGCCGGGCTGGGAGGTAAGGGGAAACGAAACACAAAGGTAGGGTATGGGGGAGGGAAGTGTTATAGGCAGAATAAGGATTGGGTAAGGTAGACGAGGGATAACAACGGATGCAAATAAGGGTAGGTTGGAGGGAAGAAATAAAAGTGAACAAGGGTTGGGAAGGGAAGGGGAGAAAAAGAGTAGTGCAGAGAAAGGAGTGGAGCCAGTTATAATGCTAAAACAAGACTAATCATCAAGAATACAATGGTAAGGAAGGTCACGAACAGTTCCTTGGTGCTTTATTCCAAACGTGTCGACATATCTTCACGTAACTGAACGTATATGAACTTACCTGTCCCCGGTGGCGTGTACGGGATCACTGTCGTGGTACCAGGTGATGGGTCCCGGGGGCCGTGGTGGGGCCTGGACCCAACACGTCAGCAGGAGGCGAGAACCGGCTTCCACGTACACCTCACTGGGTCCAGGAATCACAGCCCCCCCTACTGCTGGGGGGGAAGAGGAAGGGAGTACAAAAGCGGAGAAGATAAGCAGGGACAAGGACATAGAGGAGGGAGGCAGTAGGAAAGCGGAGACGACAAGCAGGGACACAGAAATAAGAGGACGGAAAATCAGGTGCGGAGAGTGAGAACGGAGAACAAGGGTATCGTGGATAAGCATTTGGTGGAGAGACAAGAAGGAGAAAAAAAACAAGGTTCATAAGTGGTGCAGTTGATTTTATTTGAAGGTAAACTAAATGTGATAATGCATGTGAATAATTATATATTATTAGAAAATTGTCACATAAGAAACCAAGGAGAGTATATATATATATATATATATATATATATATACAGTATATGTCTCAGACAGAACGTGATGTGTAAAAGATCGGACCAAATGAGTGGAAGGAAGACAAAAGAGAAGGTGAGATGGAAGCCAAACCAGGAGAGGACCAGGGCAGGAGAGGGGGAGGGAGAGAGAGAGATAATAAGTTAGTCCAATACTTTAAATATTATAATACATAACTTCCTATACACAAATTAACAAATTAAAAGAAGATACAATGGCGCATACATTTTCTGATTTCTAGCTACTAATAGACGAATGTATTCAGATTAGGAAGGATATGTGGAAGTTAGAGGGTTAATTGATATAGTATTTACCCTTTTAATAGCCCAGATCCTTGTTAAGCTGTATAAAATCTTCTAATGATAGCCAGAATAATTTGTCAAATTACGTCATAATCTTCAGAGCGTTAATCTACCAAACTATTATCTGTTTAAATCTAGTAACCTTCCACATAAATTTACTATCCTAATAATTAGTATATAAATTATATACTTTTTGAAATAATCAAGATATAATTGTAAAACAATGAGCATTCATCCGTGTACATAAGGTCTTCTAAAGCAAACACAAGGTAAAGTAAAAATAGTAATACCATTTGTGTTTTCAAATATTTCACCATAGTTATCAAGAATAGCTATATAATAAATAGGTGACAAAATTAAAGTAAAGTAGCAATATAGTTTTGCCACGAGCGATTGTTCAGAAACGAAAAAGACATTGTTTTCCACGACTGTAACGAATCCCGCAAAAAAGGAAAAAGGAATCAGACTGTTTGTATAAGTTGTGATTTGTAGTGTATTGTTAACACATCTGTGGATATGGATGGTAGGGTGGGGGAAACCTGCCTAAATACAGTTGGTACCCTGAATATATGGCTCTGGTTATTATACTATATATGGTTCTATAATTATTATCTATATCAATTATAATTCATACTTATATATTTACATGTAGTTACTATATATATCTACTCTGCATCTATTCATATGTATGCCAGGTAACGTATATATAATCAATACATTCTCTCTATTGTATATTGTATATAGGAGGAAAACCTGAAGATAATGCAACTGTATTTATGTGGTGTCAGGTCATAGCTAGGCACACCCTTCATGCAGTGTTCATGTGACGCCTTGTCAGCATAACGTGAATTCTAGCGGTGTGATATGTGTTCCGGTTGGGGCTGTTACTATGGAGTGTCTGTTTAATATTAGGTCACGCCTCTTTTTATCAAACCATAGGTATTGGATAGGATTTTTGTAAGCAACCTACTAAGTGGATTCACGTCATTTTCGGGGCGTAACCCGAGATGATAAAGGCAGTGCATTTCGTGTGTGGAGTGTGGGATCATCTATCAATTCAATAACTGGCAACCCCATGCACCTCCAACCTACCACGAACGCCTCTGATACCTATATTCAATTTCATATTAAGATTGAAGCAGCCTTTGTAAAGTTAATAAGAAGTACATAATAAACCAAGCTGTTCAAGTGAAGTATATCAGTTACCTTCTATTATTCTTATAAGGCTTAATATATATACAGTTTCCCTCATACCGAGAGTGGTGGCAGACTTCTACCTATAATTAATCTACGAACACCTTACGGTGGCTAGCAAGTGATCCTGTCCACACAGGCTACACCCCTACCTGCATCAAATGCTACATACCCGCTACTGTGGTATTACGTCAAGTTACTTAGTATATTTCATTAATTCTGACTTCACATATTAATCGTATTAAGGCGCCTAATAACGTGGTTTGGCCTTGGTACACACGACGCCGGCGATACTTCGAATTGGGCTCCCTGGTTCTCCAGCAGCTTCTTGAGGGCGGCCATCTTTCTACCTTCCACTCCATTCGACTACAGCCTAGGCCGAGGTCCTACCAGTGGCGGTAAAGGATTTCTGTTGGGTGGTCGAGGTTGTTTGTGGGACGAAGTTGGAGCCAAAATGTCTGCGAACCGGCCAGGGTTGAGAGATGGTGGGACTGCCTGGGAAAGGTGATTGTACCGTAACCACTGACGTGACCAACCAAGTGTAAGTCGGCCAACGTCCACTCTCCAGTGTGTGATATGAGAGTGACAAAGGATGGAATATACCACTAATTGGTGACACAATCCGACGACGTAACGTGTGAATCTAGGAATATCTATCCCTTGTCCTTTTACTAAATACATCTATCTTGTTCGAGGCATACAATACACCTGATTCCATGTTATGTTTCATGATAATAACTAATTCCATGCAACGTAATTATTTGTTGAAGGCAAACATAACGCAGCCGCTGAGGCTTGATCTGGAAATCCAGTTTGTATAATTACTGTAGATGCGGTAATGTGTAGTAAAGATATTGCAATGGAACAACACAAATATATTTCATGGGGTAAAATGATTCTTGCTTTACAATCAGGTGATATTAGTGATCCTGTCTTGGTTGTCTTTAATTCTTTCGACTTTGAGATACACAATAATTGTTTATACACAAAATCTGAGATATTGGACAGGGTAGTATTACAACTCGTCATTCCTGATTCGCGGGGCGATACATTATTACCTCTTTTACATGCTAATGATACGATTGGGCACCCCGGGAAGCATCGTGCGTTGTAACAAGTGCGGAGGATATGCTATTGGCAAACAATGAAAAAGGATATAGATTAATATATCGAGTGTTGTACCACATGCACCACTATTAAATCTAAACTGAGCTCAGAAGCGAAAATCAGGGATTATTCGATTCCTGCTTATCCTATCAAGTGGTTGCCATTGATTTGTTGAAACTCGTCATATTATCGATTTTGCAAGATAAGGAAGCGAAATAGGTTCTTGAGAAATTATATGCAGACGTTGTGTGTAAATTTGGTTGTCTTAATAACTGATAATGGTACAGAGTTTTGTAATTCTGATATGTCGAAACTATGCGATGAATATATTATTAATCATGTGACAGGCTGTCCACATTCATCACAAAGCAATGGCCTAGCTTTCCTGTTAATGGTCATGATACCTTACTCATAATTGATTTGTTGGTTTTGAGTGGAAAGTATACAGATGAATATCATTCTTTACTGAATTCCTCCAATATTAGTACATTTTGTCATACAGTTTTCCGTTTGTATACCATTTACACAACGTCTGTTTTTCCATTACTGCCGATGAATTCTAATAAGTGTGGTAAAGCCATTAAAAGTAATTCCTGTGTCCTGGATTTTTGTAATTTCACTCCGGTTCCACATCAACCATTTTCCTTGTCCACGTATATAATACTAATTTTCTATATTTTGTCAATGCTAGTGATTCACTTATTACTTGCCCGGACAGAGCACCGTTCCATAAATCATGTGTTGGCCAAGAATTATGTTTGTTGGTATCTCCTCATCTTACTGTATATCCTTCTTTCACTCACATGCTTTAAATCACTGATAAGGAAATCCTATTTGCAGACACACCTTCGGATGTTAATATTTCTAGTAATGAATATAAACACCAAATGAGGAGGAGCACTTTATTGACAACGTTTCGCACATAGCTTTATTGACAACGTTTCGCACATAGCTTTAGGTCACTGTGACCTAAAGAAGCTATATGCGAAACGTTGTCAATAAAGTGCTCCTCCTCATTTGGTGTTTGTATTCATTCTGTCAACTTTTCTAAGTTATTTCAATTTGTTTAGTAATGTTTCATTTCTCACAATCACTTAACGCAGAATTGAAACTTTGGAGCTGAATAATACATCCATGGATACTCTCTCATACAGTATATTCATCATGTTCGCCCTGAGATGATATATCCACTTCCTGTTTCACTGGTATTGATTTGTGTGCTCAAATTAGTAGGGGAGCCAATTTATTTCCGTCGGTTTTTAATGTTAATTTTTGGAGAGTGGTTGCACTGTCTTTTGGAGTGATTGAACATAAAGACAAATTATGTCTCTATTTCTTTTCTGACTAGTTTCCACTCTCTTCAATTTTATATTTTGTACCAAATTAGCACTATATAATTTGTTTACAATGCCAGGATCACTATTTTTGTAAACTAAACCTTGCAGAAAGTCCTCATTTCAAGTTAAATTATATTTAACAGTATTTTACAGATGACTTAATAATCTTTTGTATGAAATTTGTTTTACAAACTGTTGAAAACGGAATATTACCGTTTTAATTTTTCTGGTAAGAATAACAAAATATCAAGTCTTATTATTTTTGGCTTGAAACTTGCAAAGTTTTACACTGTTGGTTTATCATGCTGTTTAAAACCCTGGATAGGAATCAAAGTGCCAAAAACGGAACGTGGTGGTGCGCGGAAACCGATATATGATCACCGCGCACCCAAATTTTGTTGCTCCGCCCTCAAATCTCGCTCCCCGGGAGGGACGAGTCAGTCTGTCCTCACCCTCTAACCAAGTCAGACCTGCACCGCTCGCTCCTCCATCTAGACCGCCTAGAAGTTCAATCTGTACCAGTTCTGGGACGCCAATTCCCGGTAAGTAACATTTCTACATTCGTGAAAGTTTTGGAATTTGTGGATTTTATCTATAATGTGTTATACTTAGGGATCTATCATGTTTACACAAGCTAGGGGGAAGGTATTGCACCATGTTACCACAATCAGGCGCGGGTTTAGATGCCAGATGTCGCCACTAGATTTTTTTGTTTTGAGATTTATATTTTGTCCTCAGCCATGGCCCGACGAAGACTCACCCCTGACGAAATAAATAACCTCCTGGAGGAGTCTGATGAGGACTCTAGTCAGTCTGAAGAAAATATAGATGAAGAAAGTGAACATGATGACATCGAGGATGATCTCGTGGACATGCCACTGATGGCAACACCCCATGACGCTACCTCGCCAGTTTTGGCGCCAACCCTGGCGCCAAAAACCACCCACGGATGCTCCCACTACCCACGGATGCTCCCACACCACCCACGGATGCTCCCACACCACCCACAGATGCTCCCACACCACCCAGAGCTCCCTCACCACGTAAAACAAGGAGTACCTTGGCTACTCTTCGTAGAGACTTTTCATTTAGGGACCGGGAGCAGCGAGAGGAACGGCAGGCAGTCACGGCCTCCATACAACCCTCCATACAAGAACCGGTCATACAGGCAAAACCCTCCACCTCAGGAGTACCACGCCCACGGCAACCCCTCATACAACTACGACCCTCCACCTCAGGACAACGACGCACACAGCCACGGAAAAGGAGGGCTCCCTCTCCTCTTTCAGATTATGGTATTAGCGACAATGAGGATAGTGTGGACGAACCGGCACCCATACCTGTCGCACCTGTTGTACCTGTCGCACCTGTTGTACCTGCCGTACCTGTCATACCTGCTGACGTACCTGTCGCACCTGTTGTACCTGCTGTACCTCTCATACCTGCTGCCGTACCTGTCGCACCTGTCATAAATGCCGTACCTCTCAGTCCAACAGAACTGAGAAGTAGGAAGAGGAGGAGAGGGGTGCTTCAACCTGCCGTGGGAGCACCTCTAAGAATAATTAACTGTGACAGCATGAAAGGCACCGACAATCCCAAGACCGTCTGGCATAAAGAACCGAATCCAGCCCTTTCCCCCCTCATGGACTGCAACTTGGGGCTGGGCCATCCCAACATTGCTAGCACTGCTATAGCTACTACACCTGTCGACTACCTGGGCCTGTTCTTCGACGATATAATGTACGCCCGCGTCTCTGTCCATACCAATGCCAAAATTGATCAGTTAAGGGCCAAGTACAAGCATCTCGAAGCACATGCCCTTCGACCTGTGGACATCATGGAACTGAAGGCACTAATCGGGATCCTCGTCATGACAGGTGTGAAGACTGACAACCACCTACGTACAACAGAGATGTGGGACAAAGTGGAAGGGTGTCCTTTGTACAGGTGTACCATGACGGAGCGACGGTTTGCCTTCCTGATACGATGTCTGAGGTTCGATGACGCAGCCACTCGTCGTGAAAGGGTGAAGGAGGATCGGTTGGCACCAATTCGGCTGATATGGGAAGCCCTTGTGGAGCACTGCAAGGAGCACTACACACCAGGACCTCACTTGACTGTCGACGAGCAACTCATGGCCTTCCGAGGCCGCTGTTCGTTCCGGATGTACATCCCGAACAAACCTGCCAAGTAAGTTACCTGAAAATTGTTTTTGTATTACCTTTTCATAGCTAGACAGGCACATACTTACCTGTCATCACTTACCTGTCGTGCACTTCCATGTTAGTCATGTACTTACCTTTTTTTCCTGTTGTTGATCATTTTTCTTACCGAAGACTTACCTGTTATGTCCCCATGTACCTGCTAGTCATTTACTTACCATTTTTACCTGTTGTTGATCATTTTTCTTACCGAAGACTTACCTGATATGTCCCCATGTACCTGTTACTCCTTTACTTACCATTTTTACCTGTTCTTGATGAAATTTCTTTACAGATGACTAACCTGTTATTTCCCCATGTACCTGTTACTCATTTACTTACCATTTTTACCTGTTATTGATGAAATTTCTTTCCAACTTCCTCAGGTACGGACTGAAGGTGGTGATGATGTGCGATGCTGATTCCCACTACATGTGCCATGCGATTCCATATTGTGGCAAGGGTACAGTGGTTTTACAGAAACCACTGACCCTGGGGGAGTACTTCACCGTCGCCTTGACCGAGCCCTTCACCAACCAGGGCCGAATTGTGACGACAGACAACTGGTTCACCAGTTTACCCCTGACACGCTCGCTACGAAGGTCTGGTATACATATTGTGGGCACCATTCGCCACAAAAACTACCTGCCTAGGGAACTGATGGTCTTCGCCAACTCGATCGAGGTAGGGGAGTCTGTGGCACTCTTCAACTACGAAGACAAGGTGACCCTACAGTGCCACAGAGCAAGCAAGACTAAATGTATGCAGTTGCTGTCAAGTGTCCACCACAGACCCACCATGATAGAGAAAAAGAAAACTTACATACAGATGTTCTACAACTCTACAAAAGGGGGGGTGGACACCTTCGACCAGCTCTGCAGCTCTGCCAGTGTAGCCAGGAAGACCCGACGCTGGCCTATGTGTTTCTTTTATGGGATGCTGAACATTGCCATGACCAATGCGTACATCGTTTACTCTCAGTCAACCACTGCCAAGGTCATGAGTAGAAAAGAATTCTTCAAGAACATCTCCATCCAGCTAACTCGCCCTTGGGTTCACAATAGGCTCGAACAGGACAACAGGACCCTGCCAAGAGAGCTGCGGATCATTATGTCACACACGTTCGATCTACCTTTACCCTTAGTCACCCATCATCAGGAGAAGACCGAAAAAAGGCAGAGATGTCGCGTCTGCCCACCCACCTCCAACATCAAGACCAGGATGGTGTGTCAGCTCTGCAAACAATCAACCTGTCCGCACCACCTAATGAAGACGTGCGTGCATTGCCACTCTTGAAGGTGAGAAACTACATATTGTGTATTCATTTTTATTGGGTTTCTAAGTCTCAAAGTAAATAAACTTACAAACTAGGGGTCATAATTGTCAAAACAAAAAATCATTGAAAAGTAGGGCTCTCAATGTAACGTAAAATATTACTTTTTTTGGCTTTTTTCGTTTGGCAATTTTTTTTTTTTTTTTTTTATGTGTTATTGGATCGTTATTGATACTCCATGTGAAATGGGATACAAATCCATGCATATTTACTCACCCCATGACCTTTGGAAAGTGTGTTCGATTTTCACAGATTTGTGGCCGGAGCGGCGCCTGGAGATAAGGTTAACCCTTTGAGTCCTGTGTCCCCAACGAATAAGGCAAACTCACAATATATATGCTCATTTGGTTCATAGGTTTTATATCTATGCTCAGTGTATGTTTTAGCCATATTCATTGACAAATATTATATTTATGAATATTTTCCCTAAGATTTTTGGCCAAAAAAGTCGGCCCTCTCAAATTTCAATCAACGTAAAATAATAGTGTAGCTATATATTAGTTCCTATTCCAATTTCAGTATGTTACATGTATTCTAGGATAGTTAGGAAATTTCCATATGGAATCTTGTCATTCTAAGTCAATATTCAGGTACCCAAATGATTTTTTACAAATACGACATGTTTTTTTGGAGTAAACAATTTTAACCCTTTGTTATTGTTTCCACAGCTCGCGCCCTATGGGACCCAGCAGCTCAAGACCCCAACGTGTCATGCCTCCACCATCCCTCTACAATCCCTCCAATTTTCAGCCCCCTCAGACGTACTTGAGTATTTTATTTTTATTTTATTTTTTTAATTTCTATTTTTTTAAGATAATATTATGATACATTTATTATAAATATGAAATTTACTTTGATTTTCAATTACACTCTCCATAATGTTAAGGAAGCTATATATTTATTGTAGCAAGTGACAAAAAAAATCTATCTCAATTACCGGATTTGATATGAATATTTATATGCGGTGTGCCACACTTGGTACGAGAAGACCTTAATCGGAAAACAAATCCTACGATACCTATCCAGGGTTAACATCCAATATGATTAAAAATGCCAAGTATCAACATACAAACAAAAGAAACACTAATGAAACTGTGCAGTCTTGATGGCCCCAAAATAGTCCCGGCATCTTGCAAGACAGAGTTTCAGTAACCATATTCATACTTACTTTAACCCGTCCAATACCAGCGACGGCAGAGAGCCGTCAGTAAATAAATCACTCCCCAGTCCCAGCGACGGCTGCCGGCCGTCAGTAATATACGATCCTAGTAACTGCCTATATCAGGCAGTACCTGGTACCACAACGTTTGAGTACTGCTCTAAGACCTTGGCAACACCTCTCAGCTTATATCCAAGCCATCACAGGCTGGCAGAGGCAGTATTCCTGCATCTTTTGAGGTGGGAGGTGATTATATCTTGCCTCTGAAGCCATTTTGGCCACATTGCTTGGGACTGAGGGGTACATTTATTCTAGTACCGTATGGTACAGAAGGGGTTAAGTGGAAAGTTCTCCATAATCCTCTTCATCATCGATCCCAACCAGATGTCCTAGGCTATCATTTCCACACACTTCTTCATCCGCTCCACACAGGCACATCTTGGAGCATTTGATATTCTGAGACCTGCAAGAACAGTGTGACATGCATTTGTTCTTGCAGCTACAATTAATTAGCTGTGTAATGGTGGCTGAGGTTGGGGGATCCCATCTTGTGGCTGGCATCAGTCGACCTCTCTCTGATTCCCATCCATGCTCTGCTGGTAGTGGTAACTAAGGGATAGGTACATGATCCTGATCCCATGCCATACCCTGGAAATGTGCACAGGCAATGGCTTCATGTAAGGCTCCTTGTGGTGGTGGCAACTTTTGGGCTTCTAGCTGTGTCTTGGATACCTGAGATCACCAACGTTGACCAGAGTAGTACCGGGCTCATACAGCTGGCAATCAAATGCTTCCATGATTCTTTCTGTGCCAGGACTCGGCTTTTCTGTAGTTCCTAGGGCAGTAAATGCAAATACCACCTCCACAGGACACCTGCTTAGTGCTTGCGAATAGGTCAACTTTCCCTTCCCACCAAATCGGACTGTCTGGTCAGCTCTAGAGATGGCATCGAACCCTGGTGAGGCTGCAGTCATTCCCTTACCAAGTGCTTGCACAATTTGTTCCAATAAGATTTTCTGTTTCTTGTTCCCAACACCAGTTGTGAAGTAGGTGTCCTTGCATAGTTGATGGTACTGTTGGATTTGCAAGAACAAATACGTCAGTGTCAGGGGACTCAATGCAGAGTTTTGTTGCCCCTCTTCGACCGCATATAGGCTGTGCCGAATTATCTATTAGTCAGCCTCCTCTTGTGAGCTGTGGAGTTGTTGTACATCCATACAATTTGAGTGGACATCCTACCTTGAAGGGACTATGAAAACTTTGGGCTTCCCCTGGAAGTATTGGAGGCCTTCTTGGCGAGGTAGACAGTCAGCTCATCTTTGTTACTAGTACTTGACAGGAACTGTTTGGTTGGTACTTTCCCCACTGACATGTTTTCCAAATGGTAAGTAGTTGGGGTCTTGCCACCCAGGTGTCTCTCTCATGTGGCCTCCTTCAGTGAAAATGGGAGATCGTACTGGTCAAACACTACATGGGTCTCACTGTACTCTTTGGTCTTGCTGTCCAGTGTGTCTGTGAAGTGGTCAGCCCAGTCTTGATCCACGGTGGCATTCCCATTCCCTGAACTGCCATTCCATCTATGACGATTAACTTATTGGTTGGCAGAGGACAACCTTCAATGGTAGCACTCTGTGGTTGCTGATCAATGTTACTCACAACTTACAAGTGCAAGTACAAACTGAACCAGAGCCTGAACGACCAACAACACGGAGCCAAGCAAATGATCAAGTGACTTGACTTAATACAATAGACTACTACAGCTTTATGAGTCTTCCTAATATTTAACTTATTATTTTTCATCATGACTTTTTTATTAAGAAACCACCCTTTTCTTTCATTTACATTACTTCGATTTAAACTAATGTCTCACAGGATCCCCATCAAACTATAATTTGAATGTTATTAATAATATGATTTTTAACCCGTTTAGCCTTAATAATGTCAGAGATTCAAAATCAATTAATGATCAAATCATAAATTTAAACATGGAAGAGCCTAATTGTAGCTACTATTTTAGTGAAGACTTGAGTAACAATAAAGACCTTTCGCCTTTTAATTTAAATATTATGTCCTATAATAATTGGAGCATACCCTCTCATATCTCTAAATTCATTGACCAGTGCCTTAATCAAAGTAAAATATTTGATGTACTAGGGTTCTGTGAAACCCGTCTCAATGTCTCCATATGCAATATTTATGATTTGGAAGGTTATAACTCCTATTTTGTTAACAGAGACACGAACGGTGGAGGGGTAGCACTCTATCTTTCAAATTCACTTGACGGTTTTCTGCGTCAAGACCTCGTACTAAAGCTACTTCATATAGAATCAATATTTCTGGAAGTGAAATCAAGCAACAAATCTTTGATTATCGGCATGATACATAGGCCGCCAAATACTAGAACAACGCAGATTTTGGAGTCTCTTATTCCTATTTTAGAAATTATATCTGAGTCGAACCTACACTGTTATATCATGGGTGATATTAACCTAAATATATTAGATTATAACGAAAATTATATCAACGATTTCATAACTACCATGTATTCTCATTTTATTTTCCCGACCATTACCAAACCGACTCGAGTTACTCGAACTAGTGCCTCACTAATGTATCACATTTGGAATAATGACCTAACTAATTTTAGTCAAAGTGGCATTATTTTTACCTCAATAAGTGATCATTTCCCCATCTTCAGCTCCTTTCAACAACAAATATCTGCTCAACCCGAAATAAAAATAACAAAGAGATCATTCAATGACGAATCAGTGTCTAATTTCAAAGAAAAACTAAGAACTCACCCGTGGATGCAAAATATTAGAGAGAATAAAGTCGACGAAAGTGTTCATATATAAATTAATGAACTTACGCTACTTTATAACGAACATTTTCCAATCGGATCATATTGCGTGAAAGAAAAACATTTAAGCAAGCCATACATTACATTAACTATACGGAATTCAAAAAAAGACAGAGATATACTTCAAAAACTATATGCTAAGTGGCCGATAACATATGAACAGAGATTTAAACAATATAGTAACACTCTTACTTCAATAATTAGAATAGCCTGATAAAAATTGTCACAAGACCAAGCTAAGTAGTTACTCCAATAATGCAAAGAAAACCTGGACAATATTTAACGGTATTATAGGACAAACTAAAAGCACCAAACTAGCAACATCTATCAAAGTCAAGGATAGAGCTACCTCTATACCACTTGAAATTGCCGAAAGATTCAATGAATATTTATAGTAATATCGGTTCTAAACTAGCTGAGGATGTATGTCCTTCTGATACACATTTTACTGATTACCTGCCCGAGCCCACTACATTTATTTTTTGGTTACATCCAACCTCACAATTTGAAATTATACAAATAGTGCGAGAGCTTTAATTATCATCATCAGGTCATGATAATATTTCTATAAAGGTAATTAAAGAATGTGTATTAGAAATGTCTCAATTTTTAGAATATTTTTAATGAATCGTTTAAACAAGGAACTTTCCCACGCCACCTACAGATCGCTCGTGTGATTCCCATACACAAGAGCGGTGACAAAGCTTTACCAGTCAATTACCGACCAATTTCTATTCTACCAAGCATTAGCAAGATTTTTGAAAAAGCAGTAGGTAATACACTAATATAATACCTTACATCCCACTCCTTAATTTCTGACTCACAATATGGTTTTAGACCCCAGTACTCAACCGAACTACCTATTCACTCTCTCATCCATAATATTTATAATGCTTTTAACACCTTACGAGCGGCCTATGCGGTTTATTTATATGTACCGCACAGCGGGGTGTTTTTAGCCAAAATAGGGCTGTTTACGTGATCATTTTCATGCCTAAATAAGACCCAGAACGTAAAACAAGTACCTATCCCTGAAAGGGCATAAACAGAGCTTTCGAATGACACCATAACGATCCTTGTATGATGGATAGTTTTCTTGCAATAACCGTGCAACGCGAGTGCAAAAAGCAGGTAATTCGGTACTTTCGGTACATAATTGAGTATGTAGCGAGTGAGAGAGGGAGGAGGGAGCTGAGATTTGTGTCAGTAGGTTCGCCGCGGTGGTCTGGAGCAGTCATACGCTCGCTAGTCTCCTGCCACCACTTGTCTCTCTCTCTCAGCCACATTACGTGCTGAAATTGCCACTCGACCTATGTCGAGCGCCGCCACATAGTCCAGCTTTTTTTAACTCGACTTATGTTGCTCGCCGCTAATTAAGGGTTAATAATCAAATGTACCATGTAACCGTTTGTTGTGACCTTTCAAAAGCGTTTGATACCCTATCCCACAGCTAACTATTACATAAATTATCCAACTACGACAATAGAGGCCCTTCATTACAATGGTTCAAAAACTATCTAAGTAACAGACAACAGTTTGTATCCTATAATAAAAAAAAATCCTCATTGAGAAGAGTCGCATATGGAGGCCCCCAAGATTCCATTTTGGGTCCAATATTATTTTTAATTTATATTAATGACATTGTCAGCTCTACCCCACATTTAAATTTGTTGTTTTATATGCAGATGATACCAATATCTTCCTCCAGGGTTACCATCTAAACGAAATCAGTGCAATCCTTAACAGAGAGCTTGTTCATGTCTCCAACTGGATCAAAAGTAATAAATTGACGCTTAACGTAACAAAGACTCATTATCTTGTATCACACCCTCCACGTCTTCAACCACAAAACATCAGCATTAAAATAGATAATCTCATTATTAACAAAGTAAATGAAGCAAGATTCCTTGGAATTATACTAGATGACCAGTTACTATGGAAGTCACAAAATATCAGAGGTAAAACTTACACTATCTAAACTAACTGGCATATTATACAACATTAGTGGGAGTTTAAACGAAGCTAATCTTAAACAGATATATCTCTCCCTAGCATATCCACACATATTATACTGTTCGGCAATTTGGGGTGGATCTCACAAATCCTATCTAAACTCTCTTGTTGTTATTCAAAAGAAATTAGTACGGATAATGACCAACAGCCAATACTATCGACATGCCAACCCCCTTTACTGCCAACTTCAAATACTGAAAGTTAAAGACATTATTGAACTTCAATCATGTTTATTTGCATATATATCTTTAACCAATATACATCCACTTTGTGCAGGTTTTGAACTGATCAATATGCCATAGAAACCAGAGGTGTGAATAAATTACTTAGGATTCATCAATACAGAACTTCCCATATACAACAAAATATCATATTTAGAGGTTCAAAACTATGGAATGATTTAAATAATGTACTAAGACAAAAACCTACTCTAGTATCTTTTAAAATTTCAGTTAGACAAGCCTTAATAAATAAATATTAAATATAGTACTAGACATCTCACGCATAACATGTACAAGTATATTAAAATAGATAAATTGATAAGTAAAAGCATGTACTAAAATGACAGATCACAATTTTAACTTGATACTGTATAATATATTTGGGTCCTAAGTGTGTAGTGGTCGTTCCCTGGCCAAGCGGCCGCGGGTCTATGTAAACCTATTGTATGTATATAGTTGTGTATGTAAAAATGTATTTGTTTATTTAATTATTTGTGTATTTGTTTATTTGTATTGTATTTATTTGTATTGTGTGTATAATAATTGTATTCCTTATCATTATTTAATATTCATAGTTGTAATCCATATTTTTGTTCTCTTGTATATATAAATATATATATATATATATACAGTATAACGGGAGAGGGTACAACAGGGGAAGAGGGTTGTAGGAACGCTAAAAGCAGTAACAAGAAATAGGGTGGTCAGTATGGAAGTGAAGAAGTCCTTGCATGACAGTGTGGTAATCCCGACACTGACTTACGGAAGCGAAGCATGGACGTTGGTTGAGAGACTCAGACCAAGAGTGAGAGCAGTGGAAATGAATTACTTAAGGAGTGCGTGTGGAGTTACATGGAGGGATAGACAGACTAATGAGGAAGTAAGAAGGAGGTGTGGTGTGGAGGTAGATGTGCTGGAAAGTGTGAAAAGGAACAACTTGAGATGGTTCGGCCATATGGAACGTATGGAAAGCGAGAGAATGACTAAGAGGGTGTACGAGAGCGAGGTGGAGGGACAGAGGGGGAGAGGTAGACCGAATATGAGGTGGAAGGATGGAGTGAGGAACTACATGAACGAAGGCGGTGCTGGTTGGGGGGAGGGGCGTCGACTGACTGGGGACAGAGGTGCAGGGGGGCGGTTCGTTCGTGGCCACCCCTTCGGGGATCACGGCGTCAGGCAATAGATAGATAGATAGATAGATATATACAGTATTGTAATCAACTTAAATTTTACCATGAGTTACCAGACAAATTGAAATAAATATTATGAAAGGTTCTCCAAGTTATGTTTCGGGTTCATAAAAAAGCTTCGGGTTAATGAACCCTAGCTTCTGCAATGACATGTATAAGAATCACAAAAATTAAATCTGTATCTGGAAGCAACAATAAAAAAAAAAAAAAAAAAAATCACCACAGTCATCATCAGTCCTCTTCTGGTTGGGCAGCTATTCGGGTATGGTCGTGAACTTGTTCTTGTTTGTGCATTGCAAAAGGTCACCAGTCACAGTGAAGAGGGCACGTGGTTGGGAGGTAAACTCGTGCAGGCCAATGGCTAGGTTGATCTCTGACCGTGATTGAGCAACAATCATCATACGAGCAGTGACATGTCGTCCTTCAGTTCCACCACCTGGTCAACCACCTTGTGCTTCACTTTTCTTCTTGCACTTTTCCACATCTTTAGTTCAACCTTCTTCATCCTGGCCAAGACACTGACTTCACTTTTGTTGATCCGCTCTTCCTCAAAAGCAACATACTTCTACTGGACAATCTCTTCTTGGCTGCAGACATCTTTCTGCACGTGGTATGACATCACAACCTTTGTTATGATATTTAGCAGATCTTCGCCGTCATATGTCATAGGATTCAAGGATGACCTGATACCACCCTTCAGGTGAAGGACTTGCTCTTCCTGCCTTGTCCAGACAGCCATGGACAGTTCATGGTGCTCCTTTCGTGTAGAAGTTGGTGAGTCAGCCCTCAGGTATGCTTCTTCAGCAAGCCTACTCAGCTCTGGTGCTGTTAGGATTTATGAAAATCCTCTCCCTAACACTAGCATTCTGAGTAATGCCTACAAGGCCTCCAGTGACCTTCATGTTGCGATAAATGTGCCCAAGTGCACGATCCACTCCAATGGCACAGTATGGGCACAAGTTTCAGAAACAGAAGAAGTCATTATCCTTGAATACTTTCACAATATTATATTATTTAGTTGAATCCCATTAGCATACTACTGTGAACAAATGTCTGTGAATTTTCAGCATTCAAACCCCAAGGCGCTTCTAGCGGAAACCCCAGATCTAAGGCCAAAACACATTTCTGATTTTGACCTACGATTAATGCCACTAAAGCCAACAAAAACAAAATGGAGACATCTATATAACACTTTCTAGGATCCCCAAGAATTAAGATATAACAATCTCCAAAAATTAATAAGCGAAAATGACAGGCAGCACAACTGGATACATTGCCTCCCCCCCCCCCATAAATTGTTATAGAGGGTAGGTTGACTAGGATTGAAATTGTACAACAGGTTGGAAATAGTTCATTTGATTATTTTATTTTTTATTTGTTATTTGTTTTTTGTTTTATTTTTGTTTTTTGGGGGAGTGTATAATATAAACAGACCTGTGACACTTGGATTTATTTACTTCACATGTTCCATTTCGTTTGTATAATTGTGTTCTTTTTTATCTATTCTGCATCTATTCATATTTATACCAGTTTATATAAATATATTAAATACCTCCTATATCGTCTGTGAAATGTGAACTAGCATATAAAAACAAAAAGTGTTGCCATCTTACTGCCTTTTTCGATTATTTTTTACATTACACATTTTCTTTAACACAGCATATACTGTATATTTATACAATTATATATTCTTTACATTGTAATTTGTCTAAAAATTGTACTGTGGTCAATAATCATCTATATTAATCGAACAAATCAATAATCTAAGAATAAATAACAATGATAATATTGTCGTCTACAACAGAAGCCAATATGAATAATATAACCTAAATTTATGTACATACACAAGTGAACTAATGAATATATATATATATATAAACATACATAGTATTTTAAAACTGAGTGTTCCACACATACATGCAGTTTCAGTCTCTTGTCCTAATGACAGCGTTCCAGGCAACCCTGATAAGGGCTGCTTCACTTGTCAAGTGTTTGGATTCGAGATCGGCACATATAGTCCAATCCCAGGTCTTCCTCGGTCCCCTCCTTGGTGCAGCTACCTACATAATCTCAGACCTGCATCTTTTCACTCAATTTTGATCATCCATTCTCTCCACATGCCTATGCCATCCCAGTCTACTTGTAAGCATAGCATCGCTAATACTCTTTATACCTAAGCGTCTCTTCAGCTCATCATTAGTTATTCCATCCTGCAGTTTGGCCCCACACATCCATCTCACCATTCTCATCTCATTACGTTCCATTCTGTTGACATCCTCTACTTTAATGGCCCACGTTTATGAGGCATACGTCATTGCACTTCTAACACATGAGGCATACACCTTTCCCTTCAGGGGGAGAGGCATTCTTTTCAGGTTCAGAATTGGCAGCAGTTCTCTGAACTTCCCCCAGCCATATCTAACTCTAGCGACAGTGGCAGCCTCGGCCCCAGCACCAGCAGAGATGGTATCTCCTAGGTAACAAAAATTGTCCACCAGCTCCAATGATTCATTTCCAAAATTCACTGCCGCAGGACCATCATTTAACACAAGCTCGCCCTTGCACACTACCCACTCAAATTTCTTGATTTATGACTCATCATTTGCCAGGGGTCCTTTTATTCCTATGGTGCACCCAACATCGACAGACGCTACACCGAATCGAGTTAGCGCCCACACCCTCTCCACACACTGCACATGGGTATGCACCGCTCTTTTCCACATTACCTCGTCTCAATCTATAATGAATAACCTTGGTTTTGTAAATATTGACTCTTAAACCCTTGCTCGCCTTGGCCTCTCTCCATCTTCTGAATTTGACTTCAGTATCTTGCACATTGTCAGCTATTAGGACTAAATCGTCTGCATAAAGCAGTTCCCATGGGAGTCCGGATCTAAAATCTCTAGAGAGTGCCTCCAGGACCATAATAAAGAGGAGGGGGCTTAACACTGAACCCTGATGAACTCCAACACGTACTGTGAACTCACTCAGTACACCTTTCACTCTCACCTCAGTTTGCGAATCCTCATACTGTACATCTTCATTACCACATGCACCAGCCACTCCTCCACACCGAGTTTCCTCATAGCCCACTGCAAGACATCTCTAGGCACCCTGTCAAAGGCCTTCTCCAGGTCTACAAACACAAAGAAAAGATCCCTGCCTTTTAGTAAGTATCTTTCCTGTATCTGCCTGACTAAGAAGATAGCATCGGTTGTACCACGTCCTGGCATAAAACCAAACTGCATATCTTCAATGGAGATGCTCTGCCTGATCAAACCCTCAAAGACTCTCTCACAGACCTTCATGATTTGGTCAAGCATTGTCAGGCCCCTATAATTAACTCTATCTAGTGTATCCCCTTTTCCTTTGTATATATTTACTATTACATTTTTGTGCCAATACTCGGGGATTTTCTCATCTTCAATAATGGTGTTTATCATCTCAGTGGCTAAGCTGACACCAGTCTCCCGTGAGGTTTTTATCATCACAGCGACAATATCAGAGCACCCTGGAGCTTTACCGTCCTTCATTTTATTGATTGCGCCGCTCACTGCAGCTGGTGCTATCAAAGGAGGGGTGTCCAAACTCTGATATGGACAGTCTTACTTTAAGTATTTAGTATTAAGTTTGTGGGATCAATGGTTATATAGAATAATTAAGAAGTTAATAATTATGTTCTATATTGGATATTGGGTAATCTATCATTCCTATGAACTTAGGTAATTATAATTGGGAGGGAAAATAAATCCCTACCCATTAGGCGCATGCGTGATATTGGCTGACCTCTCGCGAATATTGTGAGGTTCCTGCACTCTGTACCTAGCCGCCACAACTACCAGACCGTCTGCTTACACTCTCGTGTTTCACCTCATATTTCGCCCACCTTTCTCATGACGGGACTATTTGTGGCCCATTGGTGCAGGAATAAATGGGCATTATCCATTACTTCACGAGCCATATCGTAAGCATGGACGAGGGAACTTTCATTATCCCCCGTACCTTGGAGGTTATTGATATATAGCCCGGCCCTAATTTCCTGCACCAACTCCGGGTCTGCATCAACAAGAGAAAGATGCTTAAGGATGGTCGCATTAAGCAGAAACTGGGAGCAGGTAGCGCAAACAATAAAACCTGGAACCGATAACATTGTAGAGGCGAATCTAGTCGAAGAGGATCCTTTGGCCACATGAACCTGGTGTAATCTCTGTCGTCCTCATGTAGTTTTAACATCAAGAAGGCTTTCTCAATGTCACTGACCCACGCATACTGATGCAAACGGAATCTCAACAAGACTTGTGCTAACTCCGTACTAAAGATGGTCCCGTGTACAGACAGTCGTTCAGACTAGGCATGTACTGGTTAACCTTAGCGGAACAATCAAATACAATACGAACCGGAGTAGTCCTGCTTTCCTTTAGATCCCATGATGCGCCAGATAGTGACATGACCCAGGGTCATCGAATGGAACCTCAATGAAACCACGCGAACTTGATCAGAAATTACCTGCGAATATTGTTGACAAAAACCAGGGTCAGCAATGAAACCTCTTCTGGAGTCCTCGTAACCTACCAACAGCCAAACCTTTGTTGGTGGGCAATCGTCCCTTTTCTCGGTCCAGGGAAGACGTACCTGATACTGTAGACTTTCTGGATCATACGTGACTGTCTCCTCATAACTGATCAAAGCTTGCCGTTCGTCTTGCGAGTGTTCTTTGGGTGATATGCCAATGTGGTCTAAATCCCACAAGCATTCAGTTCTTCTTTGCACGGGAACTGTCCAGTAGACATATATTGGTCCACTGGAGTTACTGCCACTTTTTAGAATTGTTACAACCTCCGTATTGGAACTGGATGTGGATGCCGCATAAGAACCACTCAGTGCATAGCCGAATTTGGTTGGAAGTAAAACCAAATTACCTACCCGTTTATAACCAGGTCGCACTATGTTGTAGTAATAGTCGGCACCAATTAGTACCTCCAGCTGTGCTGTCTCTGTGACGCATGAATCGGCCAATTTAATGCCATGGTGCTTTAAACTAATCATTTCAGCACTAAGACTAGACTCACCTTTATGTTCGGGAATATCTCGACCACAATTGCTTCGAGACGATGGAACCTACCCCGATGTAAATATTTCAGTGCTACAATAGTATACTCACGAGGGATTTGAGTTCCGGTGAAACCATGAGCCGTAATTCTTCCGTCCCCACGGTTTCGTATGAAAGGGACGGTAGTACGGATTTCTTCATGAAGGTCCTCTGTGAGCATTGGTCTAGTAGCGATCTGACTGTTATACTTTTCCTGTGTCTACCCTTTACAGGCAGCTGAACTGTGGGTAGGATCACAGTTTGCTTATTCATACTTACAGACATTGTTGTTGAGGTTGTAGGTGTTGACTCTTCCCTAGTAGTACCTCCACTTACCAGTCTTGCCTCTCTCTGTTTTGGGCACAGGGAGTGAAAGTGCTTACCCTGGCAATACCTACAATTTTTGATGTTAGGGTTAGTGCACCCATTACTACCATGATCACTGGAGAGACATCCCGCACAGAGTCGTAGTTGCCGAGCTCTTTTAATTTTGAGCGGTCCCGTTTTAAGTTTAAGGCATTTATACCAGGGATGGTTAATCCCACCGCACAGTTTACATGGGAACCGGCTACTACCACTCTGTGTTGCGAATGCAGCCGTAGCCACAGGCATATTCTTTCCTGGGGAGTCCTGACCAACCATGTTATATAATTCTGCCTGAAAACACTGTGTGAAAGTCTTGTAATCTAGGCTTTGCTCACCCATCTCCCTCCTAATGGTCTCCTTAACTGGTGATGGCAATTTATTCAGCAATGTAACCACACAGTACTCTGTCAGACTCACCTGTTGACTAGTCATAGATCTCATGGCACTTTCCATGGTGGTTTCCAGGGTAAAAGCGGCACATATCATGCATTTCCATAACCTTGTCGCTCCTAAATGTTAGGCCGTAGAACTAAAGGCTTTCTACGCCACCATGGAAAGTGCCATGAGATCTATGACTAGTCAACAGGTGAGTCTGACAGAGTACTGTGTGGTTACATTGCTGAATAAATTGCCATCACCAGTTAAGGAGACCATTAGGAGGGAGATGGGTGAGCAAAGCCTAGATTACAAGACTTTCACACAGTGTTTTCAGGCAGAATTATATAACATGGTTGGTCAGGACTCCCCAGGAAAGAATATGCCTGTGGCTACGGCTGCATTCGCAACACAGAGTGGTAGTAGCCGGTTCCCATGTAAACTGTGCGGTGGGAATAACCATCCCTGGTATAAATGCCTTAAACTTAAAACGGGACCGCTCAAAATTAAAAGAGCTCGGCAACTACGACTCTGTGCGGGATGGGATGTCTCTCCAGTGATCATGGTAGTAATGGGTGCACTAACCCTAACATCAAAAATTGTAGGTATTGCCAGGGTAAGCACTTTCACTCCCTGTGCCCAAAACAGAGAGAGGCAAGACTGGTAAGTGGAGGTACTACTAGGGAAGAGTCAACACCTACAACCTCAACAACAATGTCTGTAAGTATGAATAAGCAAACTGTGATCCTACCCACAGTTCAGCTGCCTGTAAAGGGTAGACACAGGAAAAGTATAACAGTCAGATCGCTACTAGACCAATGCTCACAGAGGACCTTCATGAAGAAATCCGTACTACCGTCCCTTTCATACGAAACCGTGGGGACGGAAGAATTACGGCTTCATGGTTTCACCGGAACTCAAATCCCTCGTGAGTATACTATTGTAGCACTGAAATATTTACATCGGGGTAGGTTCCATCGTCTCGAAGCAATTGTGGTCGAGGATATTCCCGAACATAAAGGTGAGTCTAGTCTTAGTGCTGAAATGATTAGTTTAAAGCACCATGGCATTAAATTGGCCGATTCATGCGTCACAGAGACAGCACAGCTGGAGGTACTAATTGGTGCCGACTATTACTACAACATAGTGCGACCTGGTTATAAACGGGTAGGTAATTTGGTTTTACTTCCAACCAAATTCGGCTATGCACTGAGTGGTTCTTATGCGGCATCCACATCCAGTTCCAATACGGAGGTTGTAACAATTCTAAAAGTGGCAGTAACTCCAGTGGACCAATATATGTCTACTGGACAGTTCCCGTGCAAAGAAGAACTGAATGCTTTGTGGGATTTAGACCACATTGGCATATCACCCAAAGAACACTCGCAAGACGAACGGCAAGCTTTGATCAGTTATGAGGAGACAGTCACGTATGATCCAGAAAGTCTACAGTATCAGGTACGTCTTCCCTGGACCGAAGAAAAGGGACGGTTGCCCACCAACAAAGGTTTGGCTGTTGGTAGGTTACGAGGACTCCAGAAGAGGTTCATTGCTGACCCTGGTTTTTGTCAACAATATTCGCAGGTAATTTCTGATCAAGTTGTCGCGTGGTTTCATTGAGGAGGTTCCATTCGATGACCCTGGGTCATGTCACTATCTGGCGCATCATGGGATCTTAAAGGAAAGCAGGACTACTCCGGTTCGTATTGTATTTGATTGTTCCGCTAAGGTTAACCAGTACATGCCTAGTCTGAACGACTGTCTGTACACGGGACCATCTTTAGTACCGGAGTTAGCACAAGTCTTGTTGAGATTCCGTTTGCATCAGTATGCGTGGGTCAGTGACATTGAGAAAGCCTTCTTGATGTTAAAACTACATGAGGACGACAGAGATTACACCAGGTTCATGTGGCCAAAGGATCCTCTTCGACTAGATTCGCCTCTACAATGTTATCGGTTCCAGGTTTTATTGTTTGCGCTACCTGCTCCCAGTTTCTGCTTAATGCGACCATCCTTAAGCATCTTTCTCTTGTTGATGCAGACCCGGAGTTGGTGCAGGAAATTAGGGCCGGGCTATATATCAATAACCTCCAAGGTACGGGGGATAATGAAAGTTCCCTCGTCCATGCTTACGATATGGCTCGTGAAGTAATGGATAATGCCCATTTATTCCTGCACCAATGGGCCACAAATAGTCCCGTCATGAGAAAGGTGTTGCAGAAGGATGGTGTTGCTGCGGAACAACAGGATTTGGTGAGAGTACTTGGCCTGGTGTGGAAAACTGACTCTGATTCTCTTTCCTTTGGAGTTCAGTATGCTCCTTTTGAACAGGTTACAAAGCGTGAGTGTTTAAGGTTTGCTGCCAAACTCTTTGATCCTTTGGGTGTTGTGTTGCCAGTATCAATAAGGTCTCGAATCTTTCTCCAACAATTGTGGAGACTGAAATTGGGTTGGGACGATGATCTCTCTGTGGACCTGCAAGCGGAATGGCAGGGGATAGTGGATGACATGGTTCTCTGTAGTTGTATTGAGTTCTCTAGGAGGATCTGTTTCAGAAAGACTATTTCCCTGCATGCATTTGCTGACGCAAGCAGTGTCGCTTACGGGACTGCTATATATCTAGTCAGTCCAGAGGGTAGCCACTTGGTCATGGCAAAGGCTAAGGTGGCCCCCATCAAGTCCCTTTCCATCCCTAAATTGGAATTGACTGCAGTTCTGCTAGCCGCCAGAATGATTAACTTCGTTGAGAATGCCTATAAAGATAAACTTCATATCTCTGAAACCTATGTGTGGAGTGACAGTCAAATTACACTACACTGGATTCACAGTCAAAAGAAACTGCCAGTGTATGTCACTAACCGCATCGACGAGATACATGCCCTAGTCCCGACTGCTTATTTCCAGTATGTGTCGACTAAAGAGAACCCAAGTGATAAGGTATCTCGAGGCGTGTCTGCTACATGTTTGAGTTCTTCTGCGTTGTGGTGGAATGGGCCTTCTTGGCTCCCGAAACCCGATGGATGGCCAGAGAATATAGATCTCCAACAGCAGCCCGCTGGTATCGTGACCCAAATTGTAGGCACGGTGCCCCAAGATGACACACAGTTATGGGACTGGCACAAATATAGCAGCTATGAAAGATTGCAGCGTGTCACAGCATGGGTGATACGTTTCGTAAATAATTTGAAGGCAAAAAGAAATAGCCTGCCCCCCACAGGTAGTGCTCATCTCAACGTACATGAAATTAGAGCTGCAGATAATGTTTTACTCAAATTATGCCAAAAAGAGACCTATTCGCAGGAACTTAAAATAATGGTGAAGGGTAAACTGTCCAGAAATAACTTCATCAACCAGTTAGGACTACACCTGAAGGGAGGTATAATTCATTGTGGAGGCAGATTGAGGTTAGCGGCTATCTCAGAATCATGCAAGTATCCTAAACTTCTGCCCACCAAACATCCCTTGACCCACCTGATAATTGATCGGTGCCATCGGCTCTGTTGCCATTACGGGGTCGGTCACGTGGTTACCTACGTTCGTCAAAAATGGTGGGTGCCTAAACTCAGGCAGGTGGTGAAAAGCGTACTGGGTAAATGTCTGAAATGTCGTCGGGTAAAGGGTAAGCCCTACGACTATGCAGGACTGCCACCTTTACCAGCCCTGCGAACCACCCCTAGAGACCCGTATAAGGTCACTGGGGTGGACTATAGCGGAGCAATCCCGATCAAGGACTCGCCGACCATAAAGGCTTACATGCTTTTATTTACTTGCGCGGTCACCAGAGCGATTCACATCGAAATAGTCACCAACCTCACTTGTGACAGTTTCCTCCACGCATTCAGGAGGTTCTGTAGTCGACAGGGATTTCCCCGGATCATTTTAAGTGACAATGCCAGCACTTTTGTTGGGGCCTCTGGGTACTTATCGGACATTTGCAATCACCCTAAAGTTCAGTCCCACCTTGGCAGTGTTCAATGTGAGTGGCGGTTTATCCCGGCTAGGGCGCCGTGGTTCGGCGCTATATGGGAAAGGGCCATCGGCATTGTTGAAGAAGGTGATGGGACGTGCCTTAATTTCCTTGGAGGAATTGACTACTCTACTGTTGGAAATTGAGGCCACTATCAATGATCGTCCCTTATATTATGCTTCCGGCGACCTAGGGGATATAGGCAATAACACCCTCTGTGTTGGTGCGGGGTCATCGGTTGTGGGATCTTCCTGATAATGAAGTGGAGGATGGGTTGGAAGATCCAGACTACATAAATAAAGATGTCATTTCAGCCAGATATCAATATATTCGCAAACTGTCGAAAGATATCTGGCAACGCTGGGCTACCGAGTATCTGGTGACCCTCAGAGAGGCGCATAAGTGTAAGATGAGACCAATAAATGGTCGGTGGCCGGGTATCGGTGATGTCGTCATCATCCATGATGAGGGTCCGCGCGCTTTTTGGAAGTTGGGCCGTATTGTCGAGTTATTACCCGGTCAGGACGGAGAAGTCAGAGTGGCTAGAGTCCGGACGAAGACAGGAACATATACGCGGCTGACTGTCCGACTGTACCCTCTTGAAGGGGACATTGAGTGCAAAGAAGACTCCTCGAAGACACCTGGAGACATTCCCACAGGGGCTACCTCGACCGATCAACCGGTCAAAGTACCAAAGTCCTAGTCGACAGGCGGCTCAAGCCTCCTCCCAATCATGGCGGAATAAAATAGCCTCCGGGCTTTTGTAGATACTGTATTATATAAACCTGGTGGTGGGAATGTGTCCAAACTCTGATATGGACAGTCTTACTTTAAGTATTTACTATTAAGTTTGTGGGATCAATGGTTATATAGAATAATTAAGAAGTTAATAATTATGTTCTATATTGGATATTGGGTAATCTATCATTCCTATGAACTTAGGTAATTATAATTGGGAGGGAAAATAAATCCCTACCCATTTGCGCATGCGTGATATTGGCGGACATCTCGCGAATATTGTGAGGGTCCTGCACTCTCTACCTAGCCGCCACAACTACCAGACCGTCTGCCTACGCTCTCGTGTTTCACCTCATATTTCGCCCCATTAGTGATAGTACTTAGCTCATCAATTCTCCATCTATCCATACTAATCCATAGATCATTAATCATCATTCCCATCAATCATTAAGTATAGTGGCCCCCTTCTTTATTCATCAACTCTATCCTATTAGCTAACACTCCCGTTTCACATACCATCTTGTAACATCATCACGGCTCAACAGGTCAACTAAGTTCTACAGCACTAGTTCCAGTCTTCAGGTGATATACACTATTATATGGTATTATTATACAGTCCACTATATAATCCTAAATACGAATATCCATAAGGGGGTCCAGATATTGACTTTTCGATAATAAGCTGTTCCTTATTCCATTCAAACTCTACATTTAGCAATCATTCATAGTGTGCCTTCCATATTTCTCTGATTTCCTCTTCTGCATACACAATCGTCCCATTATCGTTTCTAACACACTGTTCACCTATAATATCCCTACTGTTATGCTTAACTCGCCTAGCTAGGTTGAAAATCTCGGGATTGTCGGTGTTACACACTTGTTCGAGGACCAGGTCCTTAATGCCTTTTGTTTTAGCATTGTAAATAACTCTTCTGGCAGTTCGTTTTGCTGCCTGGTATTCCTCCTTACTGCATCCCTTCTTCCATGCTTTGAAGCATCTCCTTTTCTTTTTAACCTCTCCGCGGCGCACAGGGGGTTTTCTACAGGGTAAGACTGTGCGCACCTATGATGATTTTGGGACCTATTGCCAATTTCGATAAAAAGTACATCATCGTGTAGGGAATGTTTGCGTGCATCGGCCCATATATATTTGACCCCCCAAAAAATGTCTTGGGGGGGTAGGGGAACGGTCCGTAGTTGAAAAATGTGGAGCGAATGGCACCGCGCGGCTAGATTGTCATCGAGCGGCGAGATTTCCCTGCCGAATATTTACGCGCGCAGGGGATAGAAGGAGAGGCAGGAGGGGGTGGGTTACCGCGTATTATCACGTATATCTCCTTTTTCGAGCCCTTTTAGGCTATTTAGAGTATGTATACGTGTGTAGGGCACCCATATAACACTGAATATGCCTCATAGTGACCAAAAATTGCAATATATAAGGGAATTATAAGAGAATATTTAGGCTGAATGAAGATGTGTTGGAGGTTTGGCGGCCATTTATGAGCTGAGAGTGTGGTTTACGCCATACATATCACGTATATCTTGTACTAGAGCACTGACACGCTATACTACAGACTTGTACGTATGTATACGTGCCATATATCAAAATATATACCGCATATAAACCAATTCATGCGATATTTACGCACATTATCAATGAGTTTCTATGCGTGAACCAAGGTGTGAGTGAGTTGTGGTGGGAATGAAAGGGGGAGAGGGTGTGTTACGCCATAAATATCACGTCAATCTTGTATTTAGAGCACTCTCATGCTATAATAAAGACGTGTACATATGTAGGCGTCCCATATAACAAGGAATATACCGCATATAGCCCAATTGATGCGATATTTACGCAAATTGTGAATGTGTTTCTAGCAGACGGAAGCCTGAAAGGGGGGGTTGGGGGTGGGTGGGTGGGTGGGAGGGAGGCATGCAGGGGTGCAGTGAGTGAGTGAGTCGTGGAGAGATGGAAGTCAGGGCAGATCTCTAGATAGATAACCAGCTTAGTGATAATTGTGGAGGCGCCCCAGGCGTATTGATGTTTGGTATTTTGACCCTTATGTCTACCAGATGGCTGGTGTTCG